>JADRCD010125416.1:0-10891 GCA_019843815.1 Montemys delectorum
TATATATATATATATATATATATATATATATATATATATGTATGTGTCATTAAACACTAGACCAGATTGGAAGTCAAGAAGGAGAGCCTGGGAGGGCATGTGCTGATGGCATGATCCACATGGCAAATAAGTGGTTATTAAAAACTCAAAGTGGAGAAGCCAAGGATGAGACTAAGATGAAGTCCAAGAGGAAGACAGGAATGGGTGAGGTCAGGAGGTTGTACAAGAAAATAGGTTACCTATCTCCTAAAGGAAGAAATGGAGACAGAAAGAAGGAATCAAAGAAGTCAGGGCTGAATCTCTGAGAAGAGTCCAGGGAACCAGGCCAAGGGGACCAGCTTCCCTAAGGTGCTTCTGTTGAAGATATGAGAACGCTTGGAGCTCAGGGGTTTGCACAGCTGCAGCCACCCCCCAGGCAGACTGCCCTCCCTGCACGCAGGCTTCATCTCCATGAACAAGGCTTCCCCTCCCTGAACACAGGCCTCCCCAGGCAAGGCTCTGTAGGATGGGATGTTCTCTGTTTATTCAAAACTAGTGGTTTTTAGAACTTACAGAATCACAACACAAAAGTCACACTTCTAAAATAGAATTCAGACGTTAATACTGCAGGATTCAAAATAGAAATGAAGAGTTTCTCTTCTCTCCTCCAGCTCCATTCCTGCTTTCCAAGGGTAAGTAGCTTGTCTAATTGCTATATGCTCTGCCATATATTTTGAGCACACATTTGGATACACACAGACACTCATATGATGGCTTCTTGATAATCTTATATAAAAATGTTATGTCACCAATGTTCTTTTAGGCCTTTTTTCCCCACTCTGTAATATATCACAGCATCTTTTGCATTCTTAGCTTTTCTCCTGGATATTTCTAAGAGCAATGAAAGCCCATTAAAGCATCACATGGTGGGGGACTACTAAGAACTCTTCACATTTGAAGAGAGCTCTTTTTTCCCCTATCTTCCCCAGTCTGTCCGCCTCAGTGAACCAGAAATTAAAGATTTATGTTACTAATTATTATTTTTTAAATAAAATTTTAAGGGAAAAGCTTTGCTAGGAATATTATACACGGTAATTGTGTTTACTGATCGTCTCCACTCCTGAACAGCAATTCACCGCATAAAACTCAAGTAATTAGAAGAATAAGCCCAGGTTAATTAAAATACTGGGTAACATTTGGGCAAGAATAAAATCCACTTTGGAAATTTTCCAGATGCAAATTGTTTTGTAGGCACTTAATTCTCCCAGGGAGATGTGAGGACAAGGGAAGAGGCTGGGCGCTAATCGGTGTTGGTCAGCCTTGGATCACGCCCTGCACATTCCTCTTCTCTGGCTCCAACAACAGCTTACACCAGCTTTAGAGACATAGGTTCGGTCATTGGAGGAAATAACCCTGCAGTGGCTGAGGTCTAATCTTGGGTCCTATTCTTGTGCCACTATTGTCCATGCCACTTGCCTTAATGGCTATAGACTGGGTAATTAAAGCAATTAATCAAGCTCCCAAGAACTTTGGATGCAGCCTGGAGTTGTTCTTTTTTTCCCTGCCCCTTCCTCCAGAATAGTGCAGGAGGCTTGCTTTCCTGAAAGAGTTCTATCTCCCTACCTGGCCAATGTATTGAGCACACTGGGAACAGTCCCTTCTGTGGCCATCCAGGGCTCATGTGAGCTCTGACAGTGGACCATGAAGGTCACCCCTCTGTACCTTTAGGTTGGGTGATCCTTCTGTCATGCATTGGAGATCCAGCACTCTATTGTTTTCCTCCTCCTTCCTTCTAGGGCACATACTTCCACCTCCCCACCCCTGCCATCTCTTCGTTTCTTTAACAAAGCTTATCTCTGGGAAGAGGTAGAGACTTCCTCGTCTGTGTGGGATGCTGGGTTCTGGATCACCCGCCGCAAGCTAGTCAGCTTGATCAGCTGGACTGCTTTCACTTCCAGGAAGACTGGGAGGATGTTTGGGCACCAAATTGAGGCCCTCTTCTGCCCCCAGCTTCCCAGGGCTTTTGGAATTGATGACAGGAGATCCTGCTGCTACCTCACTCAGGATACACACCACACCCACACCCGAACAGCCAACGGGTTTTCTAGAGGCGAAGCCTCAGCTCCTGCCCCCTGAGCAGCAGGTTTTGTTTCTCATTACTTTAATTAATGGAGTAAATAAATATCGCAGGGTGCCTGGTTGACAGAATAACTTGTTTTCATTTCCTCTCTTTCCTCCAGCACGAATTCCTGCAGCTCCCCCTTAGGAAGGCAGATGACCTCCAAGGCCTGAGGGGAGCCCACGTAGCAGGTATGCCAGGGAGAAGAAACTCGATGACTTCCATTGCTGAGAGTGGTTGGGGGACATGTGTTCTGAGCAGAAAAGTTGGCATAGGAAGACCTTTTAGTTTTGTAGCTTGAAAGGGAGAAAAGATGCCAGTGGAGTGGGGTTTTTTTTGTATGTTTTGGTTTGTTCCATTTTGTTGTTTTTTCATGGGAGCTGATCTCCATGGATAGAACATGACATGGTATCCATTAAGAATAGTCTCAGGGGCAAGTCCAAGTCCAAGGGAAAGAGAAATTTGGAGAAAGCTTATAGGGAGGGTTGCTATGGTTGGGCATTTAAAAGGACAATCTTAGAGCTGTTGAGGCAGGTTGCTGGGTAAAAGTACACCCTCATATCCAGTATGAGATTCCTGGAAGCCATGTATGTACATGTGCATGAAGCTACTACCTCCAGAGTCCAGAAGACATCAGATCCGCTGGAGCTGGGCTCGCAGGCCATTGTGAGCCACCTCATAATGGGCCTGGGACCTGAACTTGGGTGGGTCCTCTGGAAAAGCAGCAAGAACGCTTAACCTCTGACCACTCCAGCTCCTCCCTCTTTGTGGTGGTTCTTTGCAAGTGGTTGTTGTAGACCTAGTGTGTGTGCTTAGTATAACTCTGAGTGTGTGGTCACTGTAGACCTAGTGTGTGATCAGGACAGCCCTCAGAATGGCCACTAGCTATTTTACAGAGGGACACATTGAGAGCCAGGAAAGATGGTGGATGTTAGGAAGGGTACACCTAACCTCACAGAGACTTGATGTGCCAGGGTTAGGGGGATGAGCAGGGGGCCCCACCCACTCAGAGGAGAAGAGGAAGAGGGGAAGGATTGTGGGAGGGGTGAATGGGACTAGGGTGGTGAGCAGGATGTAAAATGAGTAAGTAAAAATCAAACAAACATAAAAGAAAGAAAGAGAGAGAAAGAAAGAAAGAAAGTAAGAAATAATGAATGACTTTTGGGAGAAAGAAAGGAAGAAAGAAATCAAATCACCTATTGACTTAGTCTAAGAGTTGACTGGATTTCATGAAAAATGTGCTTTCAGGATGGGGACCATAGCTAAGTAGCAGAGGGCTTGCCTAATATGCAAGAGGCTCTGGATTTAGTCATTAGTATTGAAAAGAAAAGAAGGAAGGAGAAAAGGAAGGAGACACAGAGGGAAGGAAGAAAGTAAATAATTTGTTTTCACATACAGAAGAAACCTTAAATCAGGATGTATCTGTACTCTCCACTATAAACATTCATTTTTTCCCCCTTTCTCTTCCTGGTAAGATTTCTCTTCTGAAGCTCAAGGGTTCCTCCCCTGAAATCCCTCACCAGGGATTGAACCCATGACCTTATGCATAGTAGCCAATTGCTTTACCACCAAGCTACATCCTCAGCCCCCTTTATCTTCTTGTCGGCAGATTTGTGTTTGTCTGCCTGTGTCATCGACTAGCCCAAGGCAGGCACCAATAAATACTAGTCGGATGAATGCGTACATCATTTATACTGAAAATATTCTGCATTTAATAAATGCACCATTCATTTCTGTTATGGAGTTACAAGAACTCAGATCAGAGATGAAAGAGCTATCTAAATTCTTATGTTCATTTTTACAGATATGAAATCTGAAGCCTAGAAGGGGAATCAATTTACTCAAGCGAGGATGTACAGCATATCTGTGCCAGAATTAAAACCTGAAAAGCAAGCCTCTGTAAAAACAAAAACAAAACCCTACTCACTGCTCCTGTGCCATAGTTTAAAATATTTATCATTTAACTGCATTAAAATATATACTCCTATAGGAGTCCTTTGGGCACAAACAGGATTAATGTATCTCTCTGTGTGTTTTCTATTGTGGTAACAAAATACCTGGGGCTGGGTAATTTATAAAGAAAATAGGTTTGTTTTGACTCACATCCTGTTCTGAAAGTCCAAGAGCAAAGTGCTACTTTTGCTTAGCTTCCGGTAGCAGCCTCATGCTGCTTCATCTCCTGATGGCTGATGGGTTTGTGCAAAAGAGCAGGCATGCAGGGGGAGAAGACAGCTGAATCCAGCAGTCTTGTTCCCCATTAACAGGATCTCTCAGTGAATAACCAGGTTCCTATGGGATATCAGAGTCAGAATTCACTCCTGTTGGAAAGGTATTAATCCTTCTTAATGATCAAATCACCTCTTCTACATTTTTATTTATTCTAGGGCTAGAGAGATGGCTCAGTAGGTAAGGGTTTGCTGCTCTTGCTGAGGACTCAACTTTTGTTCCCAACACCCACTCAGGGGACTAACGACGGACTCAGCAGCTCCAGCCATTCTGATGCCCTCTTCTGGCTCCGTGGGTATGTGAACTCTTGTGCACAAGTGCATTTAATTATTTTAATCATCCCTTGAAGGCCCTACCACCTCTCAACATGACTACATTGGGAGTTGCTATGGTTTGATTGAATGTCACCCCAAGGTTTACATGGTAAAGTCTGGTCCACAGCCTGTAGCATTCTTAGGAGCTGATAAAGCTTCTGAGAAGTGAGGCCTAAAAAAAGGTCTTCCAGGTGTAGGGAGTATGTGCTCAATAAGGATTTATTGGTTTTCCTTTCGGTCTCTTTCATGCCCTGCAATAAGGTAGATAGGTTTCCCCTGATGTACACTCTCTAGTATGAAGCTTTATTTCCCCACAGTTCCGAAGCCAAAGGCTAACTGGCCACCAACAGAAAGTTCCAGAACTGTGAGCGAAAATAACCCCTCTCCTCCCTCTAAGCTAATTACCTCAGCTCTTCTTTACAGTAGCAGAAAACTGATCAATGCAGGAACCGAACTTCAACACGAATTTTGTTGAAGGCAAACCATATCTAAATAATAAAAGTCTGCTCCTAGCGTTTTATCATTGTTGCTACTGATAATGATGATTATTATTATCATTCTATTTCTTCCTTAAAGGAGCACTTTTGCCTTTGCATCTTGGTGTAGATAAGGCTCAGAAGTAGCCATATCTCAGCCCTCAGGGAAAGCAGGTTACAAACACTCTCTATTAAACATTGGATAAAAAATGAGGCCTTTCATGGGAAAAAAAGATCTACACAGAGATTTCCTTATGTATTTTCTTTTGCTAGGTTTACAGTCCCCACATCACATTACAGCATGATGTCAGCCTGACTAGGGTGGTCCAGTGTCTTATCCTGCAGGCCGTCATCTGGCTAGGCACTTCACAGTTCTGGAAGTTAAACAGTGGGGATGGTGAGGACAGCACTGGGTCTCAGTCTACTCAGGACATCATTGTTTTTTTCTGCCCTATCTGGAAACTGGAAAGACTCCTACAAGAACCCCCACCTCTTAGAGACAGAACAGATCAGAGTCAGCCAACAGCAGTTAGAATCAAGCCCTCTCTTTAGACGCTGTTGTTGAGGGCTTGAGGGGGGGGTATGGAGGAGGTGGGGTTGTCTTCATTTCTATCCCTAACACCCCATCTCTGAACTTCAGATCTCAGAGATCAGAGCCTGTGGCAGGCTGAAAGTGGGGCAAAGACAGCTCCGTGTGTGGGTGAGAAATACGTCTGAGTCACCCCACTTTGCCTCCCAAGTGACAGTGGAAAATGCCGGTGGGAAATAAGAGCCAAATATTTTCAGAATTCAGCCAAAATGACAGACCTGTCGTTTCCCCTAAAGTAATGGAGAAGGTTAATTTGTGATTTGTGCCAATTTGCTGCAGAGTGCCTCTAGGAGGCACCTGCTGAGTGCCCAGTGTGTTGAGTCGTCTGACCCAAGAGAATCAGAAGTCTTGACCCTCACTCTCAGAGAACTTACCAACTCATAGAACTGCCTTGCTACTCACTTTCTGAGAGCCTAGATCTCAGTCTCTCCTGGACATCACAGCTCTCTAAATACAGAGGGTAATGAGGGCCGAGACACAACATCTCCATACAAGAGTGTCACTATCCCACAGGCTGATAGGGCAGATGAGTAAGAGAGTTGGGGGAGCATCCATGGTGAGCAGAGAAGAGAGATCGAGCAGACTTCTCAGAGGAAGTTACTTCTTGGGTAGTGTTATGACAGGAAGAGTTAGCAAAACAGCAGTGTGACACGTGAACCCTATAATTCTGGGAGTCACAAGTACAGCTACTATAGCAACTGATTTACTATCAAGAAGAAGCTGGACTGAAGAGTCACCAGAACAAAATTCTGGAGGATGGGACACTGTGGCTCTCTCTAAGACCTCCTGAACAGACCCGCAAATGACTGGAGAACTATTTAAACAAATAAGACAGCTGTGTGCTGTTGGCGGGAGTGCCACCAAGTGCAACTGCTTTATAAAAACGGTAGCAGCTTTTAGAGCTAACAGTATGGCTTCCCTTTGAGATGGTCTTCCTACTTCCAGGTAGACGTCCAGCAGAAATAGGCTTCACATACGCTAGGCAGGTGCTCACCATTGAGCTATACCCCCAGAAGAACGGACATGGTTTTTATTTTCTTATGAGGTCTCACTATGTTGTCCAGGTTGGTCCTAAACTTACTCTGAGGCCCAGGCGGGTTCTGAATTTGTGACCTTCCTGCCTTAATCTCTTGAGTAGTTGGGATTACCTGCCTGCACCACTAGGCCTGTATCGGCAAACACATTTTTATCTTAGTAGAAAGTGTGGTGGGGGGAAGGGAAGGGGGAGGGGGAGACAGACAGACAGAGATAGAGATATGAGGAGGAGGAGAAAGTGAGGGAACAGAAGAAGGAAGGAAGGAAAATGCTGGCTGAATGCTGACTTCAGTCTCTGTACTAGGGGCTTTTCATCTGACACTCTGCCCACCATTTGGCAGCCACATATTGACTACTGATTAATGCCTGGCCACTCGAGATGCCATGGCAAACAAACAGATCAGGCCCTGGCTTCATGGAGCTCATGGCGCTATGGGAGAACAGCTATTAAGTAGATATCCACACAAAGGATTAATTAAAGAGTCTGTGATGACAGCTTGGGAGAAGGACAGGAAGGAGGATGTCTGAGAGCCCGTCACTAGCTGCCCTAAACTAGTCAGGGTGCTGAGGAAAACTCTGCAGGGGAGAGGGAATGATTTCAAACTGGAACCTGAAGGCTGAGAAGGTTACTGGGTGAAGACCATGGGAGAGGTCAATCCAGGCAGAGAGGGAAGAACACACTCTGAGGCGGGAAGGACACAGTCTTCAGTAGCTGAAGAGTGTGAAAGGATGAATGGACATCAGCCCAAAGACAGCCAGGGATGCAGTCGGCACCATATCCCAGAGGGCTCTATGAATTATGGGAATAACTTAGAAAGAAACCAGAAGAGCACTGGGTAGCTGATGAAGGACCTTGAACAGGACAGTGCTCTGCTAACAGTTGTGGATGTTAACTGACTTCTTCACTGAGGAGAGAGGACAAGACTGTATGTCATAAGGTAGACATCTCTGTGACTTTCTCACTGCTGTGCCCATATACCCTGGAAAAAGCAACTTAAGAGAGAGAGGGTTTATTTTGGCTTTGAGTTCCAGACAGATACAGTTTGACATGGGAGAGAAGACATGGTTGCAGTCTTCCGAGGTTCCCTACTTTTCCCAAACCTCACCACCGCACGGGGACCACATGTTAAAACACTTAGTCTATGAAGAATGAATGTTTCACGCTCTGACACCATCAGAGTGTGGTGGGTTGATCCAGAGACCGCAGGGGTAAGAGATATCTGGTGGGCCGAGGGTAACAAGATCTGATGATGAAAGGTTCGTGTGAAGCAAATGGACCTATCACACATGATGACCAGATTGTGACCCATGCAACAGAGGTGATGTCAATGTTGCTGACATAACACATGGTTGGCATGGAGAATAAGAGGATTGTTCAGAGGTTGATAACCTCTGCTTTTGTACTTTACCCAGAGCCTCCATACAGCCTTTCTTCTGCAGATAAGAAAAATGGACTTCCAGAGTGGTCAAGGAAGTAGGCTTAGGTCACAAAGCATTTTGTTGGACTCTTGGCACAAAGATACCTTTCTATCCAGAGATTCATGTCTGCCATTCATTACTTACATCACGAGAGATAGGTCAATTTCAAATATGTTATCTCATTGTAGGTTTTAGAAGCACGGTTCTATGATGTAGAGTGAGCAGCTATCTCTTTTAGAGATCAGGGTTGAGGTCATTACCTTGACCATCATCTTAGTGCTACACCCAGTATGAATAGGGTTGAAACTTGGGCTTCACAGCTCCCATTCATGCTTTTTCCCTCACTGTTGAATTTCAAAACACTGGAGAGAGATAAATTGCTTGACTGGTTATCATTGGACAATTTGCTTAAACTCTCTGAACTTCAACTGCTTCACTTATAAAATAGAGGAACTGATACCTACTTCGAGGGTTTGCAGGGCTCTGCGAATAGCTGTTTATTGAGCTGTTTAACACAGTACTCAATCCAAAGCCCATTCTTGGTCCTCACTAGACGGGAGACTGCTGCTGAATGTGCACTTCTCAAACCAAACACCCTGCTCCCTAGAGAAAAACCAGCAATGTCCAAAGCTGGAGCAAACCTGCAGAATCGCAGACTAGCTTCTTCTCCAAGAGCTCTGTCATTCCTAAAGACATCCCACAGAGACTTTCAGCATTCCCCCCTGTCCCCCTGCCCCCACAGTACTACAGCCAACTCTAGCATCTGGCAACTGTTTCTACCCCAATCTCAACACCACCCAGAGGTAGATCCTATTTCCTTACACCCGAAACATGACAGACAGTGACTTTCAGTTTTTTGCTGATCGCCCTAATCTTTGCCTAACCCAGAGTATATGTCTCACTGTCTACACAGCCAAACCAAGACCTCATGAACACCACATCAATCATCTTAGATCTTCTGTTACCTCTTTCAGACTTCATATTCCAGTGCTTTCCAGCAGTCCTTCCCTCTAGCCAAAAGGTCAAAAGATGTGTTACCCACAACCTTTCTTCTATACTACATTATGTGGTTCCCTCCTTGCATACCCCTCTTCTTCTAGGTGTGTGTGTGTGTGTGTGTGTGTGTGTGTGCACCTGCCCAATAGAGACCAGAAGAAGTTATTGATTTCTTGGAGCAGTTGGGAACCACCTGACATGACTGTTGAGAACTGAACTCAGGTCCTCTGTTTGAGAGCAGTGTGATCTCTTACTCTCTGAGCCATCTCTTCAGCCCCAGAAGAGTTGTTCTAACCATGGATCTAGAAGCCTTAAGACACACCATGTTTTTCTTTCCTCATAAACTTTTAAATGTTACAATATAAATGTTAAGCCTGCTGACTAAAGTAGAAACGGTAATGTGTCTAGCATGCATGCTTCGTAGATTCACATCCAGGTCAGGATGGAGCCAGGAGACATGCATTTTCCATCATGCCAGTCAGAATAATGCACAATTAAAACTTAGAAATTATCCACATCTGAAAATTTCCATTTACTCTCTTCAGACCATGAATGACCACAGGTAGCAGAAATAGACAGTAATATTACTGGGAAGAGAGAGGAGTATCACAATTCAGCCCTCAAACAGTGATATCATCCCCATAGCCTCGGGAATACTGGTCCCTTCCAATGAATTTGTATCTCACATGCTTCTAGTACAGCATGCTTTGTACTGAGGGTAATTGTCTATTTTCATGCCATATCATCTCCTTCACTGAGCTCCTGGAAGAATGGGCACCAGTCCGATTTATTTTGAAGCTATTTGGCTTATGCTGCTTTGCTACAGCAGCCTTATGAAGCGAATGCAGAGGGTAGCAGGAGATGAGTGGGGAAGGGGGGTGGGGAGGGAGCTGAAAGGCAGCCTCCTGAAAGGACATTTACCACACCACAAATGGCATCTGCTTGCTCTGGGGTGGTGAACCAGGAAAGTGGAAGCTTTTTTCCACCAATAGGAGACTAAGTGGACGCTGGCCTTGGTGCTGACGGGATCACAGTGGTGTAGGTAGCTGGGCTGCATGGAGGATCATCAGCCAAAGGAAACCAGCCTTTGTGTAGGTCTTGTGTTTTCTCCCTTCCTCTCTGTTATTCCTTCTCACCTCTGTTCTCTTGATCCTCTTCTGGGATTGTCAGGACTCTGTAGATCTTCAGACTCTGCCCCAGCACCCTGCAACACCACTGCCTCCAGTGACCAAGTTTCTATCTTGAGACACACAGTCTCTAGGAGGCACACGTGAACCCCATGAACCCCATTTTCTCTCCTACCCTATTCCCTCTTAACTACTCTTCTTTGCCTGCTAGTTTTTGCTTACTTTTTCTCATGAAGGCAGAACTAGGCGAAAGAGCTGAAAAGAAAACCCTTGCTTCTGCTTGAATCTTTTCTTCAGAACAGTTGTTGTTTATGAAGTTTTTAAAAATAGAAATTCAGCAAACCATTTGATACTAACCATGGACACACACACACACACACACACACACACACACACACACGCACACGCACACGCACACGCACACACATGCATGCAAATAGTAGAGAGTATGGATCTAAGTGTTCCAAGACATTTGTACCCTCTTGCTGGATCCCCCCAGCAAGAGCTCAGGAGGAGCTGACTGGCTAAGAGAACTCTTCATTGAAAAATAAACTTTCTAAAGAAGAAGAAGAAGAAGAAGAAGAAGAA
This sequence comes from Montemys delectorum, assembly GCA_019843815.1. Classification (NCBI taxonomy): domain Eukaryota; kingdom Metazoa; phylum Chordata; class Mammalia; order Rodentia; family Muridae; genus Montemys; species Montemys delectorum. The sequence goes on from JADRCD010125416.1 coordinate 10,869, forward strand.
GAAGAAGAAGAAGAAGAAGAAGA
>JADRCD010125418.1:8643-33585 GCA_019843815.1 Montemys delectorum
AGAGAGAGAGAGAGAGAGAGAGAGAGAGAGAGAGAGAAACAGATTATGGCATTCTTCATTCTTCTTTACATCTTCTAGTCACTCTCCATTTCCCTGAGGTTTTATGGGATCATCCTGCTAGGCCATCCAACTCCACCTCCAAACTCCTCTCCTACCTTTCCTCTGTCGACTCCATCCAACATCCCAACCACAGATCTGCTTGCAGCTCTTCAATACCCTAGGGATGCTCCAACTGACATTGGAGCATTCTCTCTCCTGGAAAGGTCTCCAGACATTCTCATGATCCCCCTCCCCCTCCCTCCCTCCCTCCCTCCTCTCCCACTCCCTCCCTCCCTCCCTCCCTCCTCTCCCCCTCCCTCTCCATCCCACCTTTGCTCAGTGCTGCCCTGTCTGCATCTGCTGTGCTAACCCTATGTGCTCTACCTGCTTCCACATTTCAAGCCATTCCCCCTGCTCTACATTGTTGTTTCCATGGTTATCCTCCCACTCTGACATCCTGTATGCATATTTATTTATTCTCAAATGTTTATTATTTTGGGTTTCCAACACTTGCATATTAGCTCCATGAGGACAGGACTTTTGACTTTTTGTTTTGTTCATGAATGGATTCCAGGGACCTAAAGCTATGACTAGCACATGGTAACAAAAATAGTTGTTGGAGATTGCACAGAAAGATTAGTCTAGCTGTGAAAAGCCTGCAGTAAAAGATGTGTGCCATTCAGTTTTCCATTTATCCCAGCTGTCCATCATCGAGCTTTGGCATTCAGCAAGTATGATTTGATTAATTTCAACCAGTTCTTTGGACTGTGGAAACATGTGTCCACCCTAAAAGAACTTTTGATCAAATTAAGAAGAGCCAACACTGATGAATGATTAAACAGAACTTAACTGTTGCTCAACTGAGTTAGAATTAAGCATGTAGCCCTTATCACACTGGGGAACTGGTAGCATGGGTAGTAGTAAGTCATGAATTTGAGAACAAAGAGGCTTTGAGGACCCTGCTCAGAACATGTCCTGGCAGTGCTGAGGCTCTGCCTTTGACAGCCTTGGAAGCTCAGCTACCTGAGAGAGGCACTGTTCTTCTGCCTGTTTGCCTTGAGACAAAGACTTTCGCTAGGATATCAGATGGTGGGGAGGGGGTGATGGGCTTGGGGAGCTGGGGGTGTCAGTGGGGATAGAGTCCTAGGGCAAGAAGTCTTTTCACCTAGGGGCAGACTGGATTTCTAGCTGTCTATATTCAGGAATCACTCTCCCTTGAAGAGTATCTCCACCTTGGTTGGAGTGAGAGGAATTCTAAGCAGCAGTAAGGAGAGATGGGAGGCAAGAGTCTACATCCTGGGCGTCCTCAACTGGGGAGCCTTCCTCTCACCTGACTCCATCAAATGTTGAAAGAAAAACAGTACTAATCCCCCAGCCCCAAACCAAACAGCTTGCAGCTGGCCAGCTCAGCAAAACAAATAAACCAGCCCTCCTATGAAGAGCAGACCAGAGCCAGCCAGACACAGGCCCTGTTGCTTCTCTTTGTTTGGTCATCCCCGTGAAGGTTTGAGGGGGTGGAAGGTGTTGACATATCACATCACATCTGGGTGTGCTGTTATGTCTCTGGGAAGGATGGAGTGAGGAGCTTCAAGAAGATATTCAAGCATGTTGAATATCTCCCTACCTCCCCTCCATGGTAGGCTCTTAGTGGGCATGGTCTAGGGCTGCTGGCCAAGCCAGTTTTGTGTGCAGAGGGCCTTGGAGTAAGGAATAGCTCACTCTGGCTTTGACCTTTCCACTCAGCACTCTGAGTGGACACCTTTACACTATGTAGCTATTCACATGTGGACTGGAAGGGAAGTCCTCAAGACTTGCCAATCACAGAGCAGATTTCCTTGCCTCTGCACTTTGATTCTTTTGTCTGCCCTGCCTTCTAGTCAGGGATTCCTTAACTTTCTCTACTTATGAATCCTTTTCACCTAAGAATATTACTTGAAGCCCCATGTATATAAGAAACAAAATGAGTGTGCAAATAAATCATTTACTGAAAATAAATTATTACCTTAGTTTCCTATTATTGCAATAAAACACCAAGACCAAGGCAACTTATAAAAGAAAGTTTTTAATTTGCCTTATGGATTTAGAGGGTTATAGTTCATGATAGTGGAATGAAGGGACAGCTGAGATCCACAACCACAAGACAGGGAAAGAGAAAGAGAACTTGAAATCACATGAGGCTTTTGAAATCTCAAAGCCCAGCCTCAGTGACAGGCCTCCTCCAACAAGGCCACGCCCCCTAATCCTTCCCAAACAGTTCCATCAACTGGGGACTAAGTTTTCAAACATATGAGCCTATGGAAGCTGTTCTCATTTAATCTTCACAATCATAAAGAAGCTTGTTCTAAAGCAAATTAAAGCAAATTTGCATAATAAGCTAGATGTCCTTGTTTATTTTCATGTAAAGGTCATGCCTTGGCTAAATATTTGATACTGCTGAATGCAGAGACTATTCAACAGTTTTCAGAGTTGATTTATATTTTGATTTTATAATTGTCAATGTTCAAGAATACTACTTCACATAGGTAATAGCAAATACCAGAAATGTGTTTCATACTATTTAAGAAATTGTTGGAAATTCTGTTTTGATCTCAAAATTCATTTATTGATTTTTTTTAAAGCAATGTTTAAAAATGCAACTCAAGTCAGAAACTCAAACAGAAATTTTTAAGCTCAAACATTCTAACATAACCTAAGGTATGCTAATATGATGTTTACAGGCTCAAGGATGACAGTGGAAAACTATTAAGTCTTTGTTTTCTATAATTAAACATGTGTTTCTGTAAGAGCAGAAAACTTTGTATGAACAATGAAAGCCCTGCAACTGAGCAGGTGAGATAGTTAAGTCTGAGCTGAGGTGTGTCTGGTAGCCTTCACTGGCTTTGTATGGTGATGACATGTGCAATGCAGCTGGCTTATGCTGCACTAGAGCCCAGGCTGTCACGAGGTCACGAGATGCAGCATGGATAAGCACCTCCAGAAACATCTTGGATCCATTATGCGTTCTATTTTGAATTAGTGTTTGGTCGTTGCTTGTTCAAAACCCTTTACTGTTGCCAGCTTTTGGAGGCCTCTACGTTTAGTTACATGACCTCACATGGGATCACAAACCACAGTTAAGGAAGAAGTGGGCGGTAGGACAAAATGAAGGTATTGGTCCCATGCATAAGAGCTCCACTCACATGACCTAAAACTGCTGCATGGCAGACTAGATTTTGTACCATAGTAGTAGCTTTGGGAGTGGCCTGATGGAAGGTTTAGGGGTGGGAATGTCAAAGCCTTACAGACCACACTAGATAGGTACCTGGTAGAGCTGCTCAGACTCAGTATCTTTAAACTCAATCTCTGAAGTGAGTCGAGAGGAGATACAATTTGAAGAAGTGACCTTGTAGTTGCTGCAGACCTTAGACAATGTCTTCTCTTGGTCCTCACCTGTCAAATTCCAGTCTGAACTGCATGGCAAACAGTAGGGAGTCAGCAGGAGGGACCCTGGAGAGGGTTTAGCCCTCCTCCAGCCAAGCAGGCAAGCACGCTTGAGGAGAGAGCAGCAGCACATTGTTACTAAGGTACTCTGCTAGTTCTTCACCGTGATGAATATCATGTGAAAGCATGTGAAGACAGGAAGCTGTATCTTGGCTCAAGGTTTCAGAGGTTCGGCAGACTCACTGACTGCTCTGCTTAGGTATTGAGGAGAGGGAGAATCATCATGGCAGACAGGGTGTGACTGAGCGGAGATTACAAAGCCATCATGGGTTTGATCCATTGACTAAATCAGACTGTTAGTCCTACCGGGAGAGTATAAGTCACTTTCACAATTTTGAGCCAAATTTGAAGTAAGCTTTAATTAAATAAATACTGGCCAGGATGATGGATCGTGTCCAGCTCCCTTCTGGCATTCCCAGAAAATGGTGATGAGTCACATTTTCAGAGACTTAAGAAGACAAAAGCACTAGGCTATCATATTTCCCATCATGTCCAATCAGGGGCAAGCATACACTCTGAGCTACTTCCTGCTTTTATACCTCCCTCACAAATGTCCTCCCTCCACATATTCAGTGTAATTGAGTCAAAAAAATTTGCTTAGGGGAGTTAAAACATGTGGTTTGTTATCTCCCCCAAACAACAGCCTCCAGCACCTCAGGAAGTATTTGTCCTTGGGCAGGGCTTACAGGTTAGAGTCGGTTTTGTTTTGTGGATCTCTTAGGCATGGTAATGAAAACATAACTTTGGCTCTCACAAGATCCCTAAGGATCTAAGTACCTCTCTATTGCCCTCTGGGGACCAAGTATTCAAAGCCTGAGTTGGGGTACACTTGAGTATAAACTATAATGTGCTATTTATCTGGTTAAGAGCACCACCCTAACAAGGACATGGGCCTTTAGGATTGCCTAGTTGGTAAGTTAGACAGGCAGAGCAACACTGTGTTGCTAGGAACATTTTGCTACTCCACCTAAGCTCCAGTTCCCTATGCTGGACTGCACTATAAGCCCCCACTCGGAGAATATTAGGTCTGTGGATGAAAAACACAGACACACACAGTTGTTCAATTTCAACTTGCCTTATTGACACAATTGCTGGGCACTCCCAATCTACCTTGGCTAGTGTGCCCTACCCAGAACTCCTAGCTCAGTTCCCAAATCTGTACTCAACTTCAGTTGTTCACCTTCAGTTCTAGCTCACCACCCCCAACCTCCTGCCTGTAGAAGTAGCCTGTGGCTGCTCTGCCTGAGATCTCACACAGCTGGTTAGCTTTTCCCAACCTCCAAACATCCTCCAAAGGATATTGAACTCTCCTCTCTCTTCTGTGTCTGCCTCTTGCCTGTGGGGACCCACAAGCCCCGCTTATTCCTTCTGCTCAACAATTGTCCCATGGTTTCTTTCCTGATAGATCAAGAACCAATTGGGGAACAGGACCTTAGCATCAACATCATCCCTACAGAAAGGTACATGGGAACTCTCTTCACGGTTCTCTCAACTTCTGCAAATCTAGAATAATTCTAAAATAAAAATCAGTAAAATAAAATTATTTCCAGACTTTATGCTAGTATTCTTTCATTTCATTTCTGGATCCTTAATTAATTTTCATAAGTCTAGACTTCCTTTTCTAGTTCTACTTTTTTTAAATCTAAGAAAACAATAATTTGATCTAATTCTATTCTGCTGTCTTAGCATTTTCTCCTAATGACTTGCTCCAACAGAGAGAGTACTGTAGCTGCTCCTGAAGAGAGAATTCTCTATACAATGCGCGTGCGTGCACACACACACACACACACACACACAAAACCCCTTGAAGTGTACAAGATAGAAGTCTGTAAGGGTCTAATATTTTGGGTGCATCATGAGCCAAATTAAAGAAAGCCTTGGGATGGGAGAGTTCTTTGTAAATCTGGGCAGGTGCAATAGAGGCCACACATTGGGAGGAGACACCATCCAGGGTCTGCAGAGCCTTGTTCTCAAATAGAGGTGCCACTAAAGCTCTGCAGTTGGCAGGGGGCCTTGTCTTTCTTCAAGATATTTTAAAAGATGAAGACAGAGCAAAAGATACTGGAAAGAAAATCAGAACACTAGATGAAGAGACAGCAGAAGGGGTTGGGGGCAGGAAGCAGGAGCAACAGCAAGAAGATGGAAGGTTTAGTGGGCTATGGAAGGCTGCATCAGCCGTCTCTGCCTGCCCTGCCTTCTCCACCTACCTTCTGCCTCGCTCCTATTTTGGACCAGTTAATAATGTTGGACATGACAGGGCCTAACTGTGATGGGCTCTACTACTGTCCTTCAGTTTGTGCAATGTCTGCAGGAGACTGCAGGCTGAGTGGTCTCCCTGGCTGTTGAGGTGCATAAGAAAACAGGCTTTTCACACTCAGGGCCTAAGAGGCTACGTGCCAGATGGCCACAGAGGCATCAAGACACACACAAAACGAGCTAGTGGTTCTTAACCACTTCCATTGTGTAGAGCACTGTGCTGGGCCATAGGGACATACTGAGGTAATGCAGAAGAGTCTGTTCATGCCTTGTTCTACAGTAGTGGTTCACAGTGTGGTCCTGGGACAGCAGTGACATGGCACCTGGGTACTCAGGGGAAGTGCACAGAGACTGAGTGTGCACCCTTTTTCCATACTGAGATCATAGGAGATTCTTGGGTACTTAACATGCAGACACTGTTACTGGGAGATGGGCCTGGGAATCCAGCAGTAGCAACGTAGGCTGTATACCACCCCTCTCTTCTGCAATGCTGGCTCCAGGCCTCTCAGGGCCCTTGGTTCCTAAATGAGATGGAAAATCTAGATAGGATTTTGCATGGCGGCCAATACTCAGGCACTTCCCAAGGATCAACTCTGCTAGCTAAATCCATAAGTCATCCTGCATTACTGAGGAGAGAAGCCTGAAGAGGCTGCAGGCCTGAGGGGCCTCACTGAGAGAGGCATAGGCTATAAGCGAGGGACTGGCACCTGTCTGGGCAGTGAGAAGGGTTGATGGGCACCCATGGGGCAAATGCCAGCCTGAGGCAGACACAAGTGCCTTTAGTGAGAGAAAAATTGAGGAAATCTCATCTGCTGTGCAGATTGGCCCTGTGTATTAAGCGTTGTTCCCACCATTAAGTGTCTTCCTCCCAAATACTGGCACTTGTGGGTTCTCCAGCTGTGCTTGAGATCTTAGAGGAATGTTCCAGCTCATAAATTGATGCTTCAGTGAGGGGTTTTCAGAACTGGAGTATCAAATGCCCCCACCATTGGCTTGGTCTGCCTGCTTTGGGGAACTGTGGGCCTAGGGACTCAGGGAGTGGTCTAGGCAGAAGGTGAGGTCTTAGGCACAGATAGGTTAGTGTCCCTGAACCTGTCGCTGGTTCTGACCACCAGGTACTCAATCCTTCACCAGATCTCAGAGTCTCTCCCTCTCTGCGTGGCCAGCTTTTGCTACTAGAGAAGGGAGTGTGGTCTGGATCCATGGAGTATATTGATTGCCTTCCAATCCTGCCTCAGCCCAGGGCAAGGGGAAGGGTAATGAGGAGGAGTTATGCCCCTGTGGTTTGTTTCCTGGGGCATCTGAGTTCTGCCCCATGGGACCTGGCTTCAGGTTAACTGACTAACTAACTAGCACTAACTAACCCTTCTCCCTTGCTTTTCCTCCCCCACCCACCTCCACTATTTCCTAATGGTATAACATCAGGCATGTCAGGAGTAAGCTGATAGGGTGAAGAGAAAGACAGAAATGGGCTGTGTACAGCACAGCTTTTGTGATTTGCTCCCTTGGATGCCTCTATTGAGATAATGGCCTGGATATGTCATGAACAACAGTTTGACTCAAAGTTTCAGAATGAAACACTTCTGGAAGAGAGGGTAGTTGGAGAAAAAAACAACAGTAGAGGCCATAGTACCTGCACGGCCTGGTCTTTTGGTCCACTGAGAGTCTAGGTATACTTTTGCTTGCTATAGCTGAACATCAGAGACTGTCAATTTATAGAGAATAAAGGCTTACTAATCTCACAGTGATAGATGTTGGGAGGTCCAAAGCTGAGAGACTACATGCAGTGAAGGTCTTCTTGCAGGTAGAGAGTTTCTGTAGGATCTTGGTCCCAGGGCATCATATGGTGAGAGAGGCACACACAGGAGTCAGAATCAAACTAGATTTTTGGTTCTCTGTGGTCTCAAGATGACCAATCCATCTGTCTACTAATCTATAAATGAAAACATCTATTCAGGAGAGGACAGCCCCCATGACTTACTAACTCATACGTCCTACCTCCTAGTTCTTCACAATGAGGATTAAGTTCTAACACGAGTCTTAGCGGAGATATTCAAACCATAGTGCTGAGCTCCAGTGTGTAAGAGGGCAATTGACATTTCCCTGAGCTAAGAGAGTCCCTAGCTGTGGGGCTAGGGAATGCTACATTGCTGGCCAAGCAGTCCAGGACCCACAGATAGAAGTTGCAGAGTAGGAGACAGGGTGAGCCAGGTGCACTTGGGGGTGGGAGTGGGGGAAGAGGCGCAGAAGTAAGACAGTCTTCTGGGGATGGAGGGGGCTCTGGGTTAGGCTTGGAGGATTGGCAGGGATCCTAACGGCTGGAAACATGGGAGAGAAGGCTTTCCAAGCCAGGATATGATACTGGGAAACAATGTATAGGTAGGAGTGGACGTCAGTAGTGGGGGCACTCTGTGGCTCCCCAGGCTTCTGGAAACCTTCATGGTTTCCAGCAGCAGACTCCGATAGATCATTAGCTCCAACAGGGGAAACACTTGTCTCTGGTCTTTGCCAGGTTTTTGGTTTTTGGTTTTTGGTTTTTTTTTTTTTTTTTTACCCCATTTATGTTGTCTTCATTATTTTATCTTTATCTCATTTGTGATTCTTAAAAAGATTCTTGGCAATTGTTATCAAATCCTAACAGTGCCTGTAATGTCCCCCACACCTCCTGAACATGTCAATGATTCTACACTGCATATTCATGGGTTTCTTTTACTTCCAATAAAATGTTAGAAAAATGTAAGCTCAGTGGAAAGACCTATGAGGACAGTAAAAACCATAAACACATCCTTCCAATGCTTCAGAGAGGTGTGTACCACACACATCAGTGAACTCACACTATTGAAGCGGTCCCAACCTTCTTAAATTAAGGCTTCAGAGAGGCCAGCTGCAGGAGTGTAGAAATTCTGTGTCCTGTTAGCAGGACAGTGGCATGGTCCTGGCATCCTCAGAATTTGGGATGAAGTCGCATCAATGTCCTAAGACCAGTCACTGTTAAGTGACTTCTAGTCAGCTGTGGAAAGGATATTCTGGCCCTCTGTCCACACCACCTTCCTGTTAACATATGGATAGAGGGAGGTTCTGAGTCTTGAACTCAGTCCTGCATGAATACTCAGACTCATCTGCTGTAACTGAGGACTCTGGACAATCACAACATCCTAGGGATGGGGTTCGGGGGATTTCTGCTCAGGACTGGGAACTGGACAAGCTCCTGGCTTTCATGAGCTTTAGTCTGCTCTATTCCCCTTGCCCGGGATCCAATTAATCTGGTGCTGCAGTCTCACCCTGAGAACCCATCTAGGTCCCTCCTGAGGCTACAGTAGTTCTCTGGGTCTGTCTTAGATAAGAGGCCTCTCTGATATTGGATCCATAGATAGTTGGATCTGTTCTCCAGCACAGAATCAGAAACCTTCAGACCATGGAGGATATCTGGGTTTGAACCTCTGACATCCTCCTTTCTAGATCTCCAACACACACACACACACACATGCACGCACGCACATGCACATGCACACGCATACGCACATGCACACACACATGCACACATGCACCTCTCACACGGCACTATGGCCCACCTTGCTGTAGGCTTGACTTCTGGGCTCCTGGGGCACAAATGTGGCCCATCTCATGGCCAACAGATTTCTCTTTGTGGGTGCTCTTGCATCAAGCAAGTCATTCACTAACAAACTCATGTAAGAGCTGATGTAAGAGCTCATCAGTCTTCGCTGAACTTTTACCGCTTACCTTGCTGGGAAAGGGCAGTGGATACAAGATGTGTAAACACATTCCCGGTCTCAAAACATCAAATACAGTTAAGTCGAGCTTCAGCTTTCAACACAGTGGATGATGCCTGTAGTCTGGGTTTCCAGTACTTATATCTTAGTTTAGCCCCAAAGGGAGATAAAACACAGAATTCTCAGTAAGGAATTCCAAATCTGTGAGGCATGGGTGGCATTCACCTTTAATCCCAGCACTCAGAAGCAAAGGCAGGCAGATCTTTGTGAGTTCAAGGTCTGCCTGGTCTACATAGTGAGTTCTAGAACAATCAGGGCTATACAGAGAGACCCTGTCTCCAAAAAAGAAAGAAAAAGAAAAAAAAACCCAGAACTATGTATTACCTACATGCAAAGTGTTCAAATGAAATCAGGGCTGTCTTGGATGACAGTTTTAGATGTTTAGATCCATGGTGGGTTTGCTCTGTTGCTTTTAGGTCTGGGGTGAGTCAGCCCAGGAGCATATGGCTGAGAAGCCAAATTCCTTTATGGTTGAGAAACAAAAAAGAGAAAAAGAAAAGTGGCTGAAGTCCCAGTACTCCTTCAAGGACAAACTCCCAGTGACTTGCAGGCATCCCCCCCCCAACTCCCCCCACCTCACACCCCTGCCCAGCAGTAGGCTCTCCTTACGGCTTCCACTTCCTTTTATAGCACCAAGCTGAGGACCAGGCCTCTAAGCCATGAGCATTTGTGGGGGACATTTAAGATACAAACTATAGCTACAGTGGTTTGAATGAGAATGTCCCTCACAGGCTCCTGTATTTGACTACTTGGTCCCCAGTTGATGGTGCTGTATGGGGAGGTTTAGGAGGTGCATTCTCACTGATGGAAATACCTCACTCAGGGTGGGTGTTCAAAGCTAGAAGTCCTCCTTCCATTTCAGTTTGCTCTTTCTGCTTCATGCCTGTGGTTTGAAGACATGGCCCACAGCTTCTTGCTGCAGCTACTATTCCTGCACCCTGCCATCATGGATCCTCATCCCTCAGGAACCGAAGGAAACTCTCTGCCTTTGTCATAGTGCTTATTACAGTAACAGAACTAAAGGGAATGAAGGATGCATACTGATAAAACCACTAGAAAACTTCATCTGTAACTTATCTCACTAGAGATGGCTCAAGCTGGGAACTGGAAGGGAGAGTAGGCTCCATTGAGATCTTGGAGACTTTACGAAGGGCAGGCGACTTGGTTTAGCATGGAGAAGAATTATCTATTAAGAACTCTTTGGGTGCCTGGCATAAAAATCATGAGACTAGAGCCCCACTAAAGTCATGGGAAGATGTCTCAAAAGGAGCAAACCACACAAGAACAGAATCAGTGTACACCAGAAAGAAAAAGGAAGCCGTCAGACATGAGATTCTCTTTATGTGCCCGGTTATTGCCTTGTCAACCATGCATCCCAGCTGTTGGGGGACCACCTTAAAACTATTGGGGGACCACCCTATAGTGTTGGGGGACCACCCTATAACTGTTGGGGGACCACCCTGTAGCCAGCATGGTTAGTGCCATGGCTGGTAAGGCAGAGAGCAGTTGGGTGAAGTAAATAGTTCGCAGTTGGGCAGATCTGCTAACATCTATGCAGGCATAAGAGGGTAAAGGCTGCTCCTGAGTTGTGTTCTAAAAATCTTGGACTTGAATTAGTTGGAGGTGGGAGATATTGAAAAAAAGTCATAATCATGTTGGACCGTTAGAAGGATAAAATATGGACATTCTGCAGAAAGAAATGAAAGTACACATGTTGGAAGTTTAGAAGGGGCCCAGCCCCCTATGCATTGAGCTCATTTGGGTGGGTTCTTAACATTCTTTCCCTTCCAGATGAAACCTCTCTACAGGTCAGGGTGATACAAAGTTACCTGAGCCATCTTTGTTCCTTAAACTATTTCTAGTAGCCATACCAATAAAAGTAAAAGTTGGGAGAAATGAATTTAGCAATAATCCTTATTTAACCCAGCATATCTAACATTATCATTTCAACATGCATTCAGTATGTTTCGTGTCAGGCCTTTGAGGTCTGGCGTATGTATTATGCTTTTGTATCTCAGTTAAGAGTGACTTAGTGAGGCCTGGGGTGGTGGTGCATCCCAGAGGCAGGAAGAGCTCTGCAAGTTTGAGGCTAGCCTGGTCTACAGTGCTAGTTCAAGGATAGCCAGGGCTACACAGAGAAACCCTGTCTCAAAAACCCATGAGAATCAATGAGTGGGGCTAGTCCTGCTGAGGAAGACCCCCAAAGAAAGTGTCTGTGGGTTAACATGGTGACGGTGGTATTTCAGATCCTTTTCTTATAGAGCCTTCTCTTGTAACACGTCGCCTGTATTTGTTTGTCTGTTAGTCTACTGAGCATGTAGTATGTGTGCTGCACTGGGGTTCACATTGTGAGAGGGAAGATAAGTTCTATGGAGATAAGAAAAAGGTCCTGAGAACAGAGCTACGGGACACAGTCACATATATAAAGTACCCCATGGTATCTGGTACTAGCTAAAGGCGGTACAGAAAATCGTGGCCTCACATGCTGGGCTACTGAGCTGTGTGGGCCAGGCAGAGCTGAAATGCAGAACACAGAGCCCTTCGTTCAGTTTGGATAGTGTTCCTAATATTGCTGGATGACATCAGTCAGGACACTAAGTTGCCCAAGGGTGGCATTCTTGATCTGCAGAGAGAATGTGGTGATGTTTGCCTAGCCTATCTCCTGGGGTGCTTGCATTATTGGTTGAAAAATCCACAAGAGGCAGGGAGTTACCAAGGCTACTGAAAGAGCTGGGCTTAAGGAGAGCCTGGGTGAGTCTCCGGAAGGGGCATCCAGGTAGGTCTCATGTCCGCAGAGGTTGGTGTGACCTCACTTTCCTGCCAGGAGTAACCTATAGAATGCTTCTATCATTTTCTGAGACCTCAGTTGGACTGCTCCTCTGCGAAGCCTGCTTGGATTGTGGTTTTCTCCCCTGAGTCCCTGCCTGGTGTGGTACATGTGCTCTCCTGCCTGGCTGTCCATCCTCTCACAGCGCCCGTGTTAGATGGAATAAGGAGGGTAAGGCTGGACCTCATTCATCTGAATCATGGGATCCTGGCCGGATAGCCCTTTACAGCTCTTGCAGATTGGTGATCTCTGTAACTCTCTACTCCACTTGTCAGGGGAGGAGTGGCCCGAGGCTCCCCTGAGCCCCGAAGGCCTCTTCCTCTGCACTAAGTGAGGATTTGGGGGCTGTTTCTGATTTGAAAATTGCAGCTGATTTGAAAATTGCGGCAGAGGTGTTTTTCATTCCGTTTTCCAAAATCAACATTTCCAAGCAGATCTGGGGCAGAGAGGAAACAGTGTTCCTAGACCTTGAAGAAAGGATCAGTGTGGTTCCATTATTTAATTAGGTGGAAGAACGCTCATGGGCAAGTCTTCCCCAACAAGACTGGGAAGACACACAAGCAGGGCAGTGCATCCAATCTGGGGAGGAAACTTGGGCTGGAAAGCAGGGGACAAAGGGACAGGGTTATGACTGCCCCACGGATGCCATACATTAGCCTTTTTGTCATGTTAGGGTCTCAGTTTTTCATCTGTCTGATGTATGTCAGAAATGTAACGGAAGTTGATTTGGGAATCTTTATAAAAAGCTTTGGCAGGGTCTAAAATGCAATGGGAAGCACTAAATAACGTATGATGTGCTGTGTGATCTTGGCTGAGCCTCAACCCTCTCTGAACCTTAAATAATTCTTTTGAAAAAAAAAAAACCGATGAGGAAGTATTGGATTGGATTTTCCTGAGAGCTGTGCACAATTCCGAATGCTTGCTGCTCTCTTCTGATGAAGAGAGGCTTGAGGAGCGCGGCGAGTTTGCCTTTCAAGGCCTGCCAGGATTTGTGTACTAATGAATCCTCAGCCGGCAAGCAGTCGTGAAGTGCCGCAACCTGCTCATGACTTTGTGTTTGTTACTGATTTCCTGTGTCTTGTGGTCCATCTAGACCCAACACTGACTGGGAACAAAACCATACATGGTATGCAATTTAAAATGTCCCACTAGCCATACTAAGAGATGCAAAAATAACTTGAGACATTTTAATAATGTAGTAATGCAATATTCAATACAATTTTTACACTCTTTTAAAACATAGTAACAAGATGTCTTTTTTGGTTTTATTAAAAACCTACACACTCCTAGTATGTGTGTGTGTATGTGCGTGTGTGTGTGTGTGTGTGTGTGTGTGTGTTTTGTGTGTGTGTGTGTTTTGTGTGTGTGGTGTATGTTTTTGTGTGTTTGTGTGTGTGTGGTATGTGTTTTGTGTGTGTGTGTTTTGTGTGTGTGTGTGTGTGTGTGTGTGTGTGTTTATTTGTGCACAAGCACATGTGTAGAGCCAAATATGCGTGTAGAGACCAGAGGCTCCCATTGTCAGGGATCTTACTTCCTCTATGGCTCTCCACTTTTCTTTTCTTTTCTTTTTTCTTTTTCTTTTTTTCTTTTTCTTTTCTTTTTTTTTTCTTTTTCTTTTTCTTTTTTTTTTTTTTTTTTTTGATACAGGGTTCCTCTGTGTAGCCCTTGCTGTCCTGGAACTTGCCCTGTATATCAGACTGGCCTTGAACCTGGAGATCCACCTGCCTCTGCTTCCTGAGTTCTAGGATTAAAGGCTTATGCCATCATTACCCAGCTACCTTACTTTTTGAGATAGAGGTTTCTTATTGAACCCGGAGTTTGCTCATTGGCTAGACTTGCTGTCTGTATTATTCAAGGTTCTCTAGAGTCACAGAACTTGTGGTAGTCTCTATGTAGTAAAGGAATTTATTGATGACTTACAGTCTGTAGTCCAACTCCCAACAATCAACTCCCAACAACAGTTGGCAGCAGCTGTGAATGGAAGTCCAAGGATCCAGCAGTTGCTCAGTCACACAAGGCAAGCAGGCGAAGCAGAGAGAGCCTTCCTTCTTCCAATGTCCTTATATAGGTCTCCAGCAAAAGGTGTGGCCCAGATTAAAGGTGTGTGCCACCACACCTTTAATCCCAGATGACCTTGAACTCAGAGATCTTCCAATCTTAATCTTCTGGGATTCATAGCCACTATGCCTCAAGATCTCCATGCCAAGATTCAGGTCGGACGGAAACTTGTATCTCCCAGCCTCCAGATTAGGACCACAGGTGAGCCTTCTAATTCTGGATTGTAGTTCATTTCAGATAGAGTCAAGTTGACAACCAGGAATAGCCACTACACTGTCCTACAAGCTCCTGTGGTCTGACTGCCTCTGCCTACGCTGGGGTTACAGGAGCATGCCACTACACTTGAGTGCTAGGGATCCAGACTCACATTCTCATGCTTGTAGCAAGAACTTTTCCAGTTGAGCCATTCGCCCAGGCCCCAGTGTATGTTTTGTACTCAGCACAGGTATCTTTCATAGCAGCCATATCTCAGGCACTCAGTAGTCATGTGTAGCTGGTGGCAGCTACAATGGGGTGAGTTGTTTGCATTTTCTGCCATTTAATGGCTGACATTAGCTTGGTCTATGGGCTGGATCTTCTTTCGGGCCATTCAGTGTCTCTTACTTGGCAAGGCTGGTAATTATGGGCATCATTGCACAGCGGAGACTGAGGTTCTAGGGAAAGCAAACACCTGCTCAAGGGCAGAACACAAATAGGAACAGTGCTAGGACCTGAGCCATTGTTTTGGCTCCAAGTGAAGAGAGGGTTCTAATAGGGTAGCCACTCCCACATTCGTCCATTTTTTGCAGCTGTGTGTTATTAACAGGGTGGATGCTGTGCACTGGGTGCGAATGAGACCTCCTCCTCCTCTGCCTGAGACCTCCTCCTCCTCTGCCTGAGACCTCCTCCTCCTCTGCCTGAGACTCCTCCTCCTCTGCCTGAGACCTCCTCCTCCTCTGCCTGAGGCCTCCTCCTCCTCTGCCCGAGGCCTCCTCCTCCTCTGCCCGAGACCTCCTCCTCCTCTGCCTGAAGTGGACAGGGTTATGTGACTTGTTTCTATTTGTTTTCTTTTTCCTTTCCTTTTCTTCTTTCTTTTCCTTTTCTCTTTTTCTTTTCCTTTTTCTTCTTCTTTTTCTTTTTCTTTTCTTTTTTTCTTCTTTTTCTTTTTTTTTCTTTTTCTTCTTCCTTTTCTTTTTCTTTTCCTCTTTCTTTTTCTTTTTCTTTTCTTTCCAGGTTTGAGAGTAAGAAGAGCTTGTGTTTGTTTTTCTATCTGCGTGCCTGTTTCAGCAAGTTCTGTCACCCAGAACTGGAGAACATTCCTGCATTTCAGACTCTATTTCCTTTCTTCCATCATACCTTGACTCTGAGGGTCGCTGGCCCAGCTCTGTGCTTTGTATCTCACAGAGCCTGTAGATACTTGCCAGGCTGTGTCTGCTGGGCCTCACTTATTGAGGTGATCACAGCCCCTTAGTTATGGTTCCCCCTTTTCCTCTCCAGACAGACATCTTGGTTTTGGGGAGTCTGAGGCTTTGTTGCTACAAGTCAAGGTAATGGGTCTGTGCTGCTCTGAGGGAAGCCTGAAGTCCTGGCAGAGCCTTGGATGCACAATGATTACCAGAGGCATCAGGTGATGTCTCTAGAAAATAGGGATGGCTCCACCCTTGAGAGCAGGTGATAGGCCAGCATCCAGAGCTGGTGGCCACTCTGAAAATGCCTGGCTAGGAGGCAGTGTTGAGGAGGGAGCAAGATCAAGTCTTGAGGCTTCTGAGCTGAAGTAGACAGTTCCACAGTTTGGGTCATAGGAGGCCAGGGCTGGGGGTAGGAGATGAATCAGAAGCTGATGTTGGGTCCACAACTGGCCTGTATTCTGTGTCCTTCCTTGTTGCATTTGTGGTAAGAAATCAGAGAATCCTTGAAATGAGTGTGTCTCAGAAGACAGCAGCTCTCAGCTGGTATTCTACAACGTCTTTGAGTTCATGAGAGTGTCTCAGTGTTAGTGCTGTCCTGTGAGACACTGGGGACATTATTAGACTGAAAATCACTCATACTTTACCTGAAACTAAACAAATCCAAATGTGAGGCCTTTTGGTGGAACTGCCATTTAAAATCCAAAGCCTATGCTAAATCATGCATAAAATGGGGATTTCCAAGGTAGAGCTGACAGGGACTGCCGGTGCAAAGTCCTCACATACGATGTGGTCAGGCGTTCTCTACTCTAGTTGATGGCTGCAGTGTGGTGCTGAGCCTGTGCTGTTGTGTTTCTGTAGGTGCTCCCCTGGAAAGTAGATGGCTGGACGGCAGATGCACTGTGCTGCCTGAGGCATGGCTCTTGGGAAGCTGTAGCATGGAGACTCAAATCTAAAGACTTCTCATTGGATCATTTATTATTTACAGCCATGTCCACTGTAGAGCATTAGGTATGCTCACATACTGTTCATGCAATCTAGGACTGAAATTTCATGATCAGCTCTGCCTTCAAACCCTGAAAACACACCTTTTTGTCTGTTAGTTTTACTGCTCTAGGTACCTCAGATAAATGGAATCATGCAATGTTTGACTTTTTCATAATGTCCTTAGAATTATCTGTGTTGTGGAAAGTGCCAGAATTCCTTTCCTTTAAAGCTGAATAATATTCCATTGTGTATGCAGACCCATCTTAATCTGTTGGGCCACTATGACAAAATACAATATATTGTTTACAAATAACAAAAATGTATTTCTCCAAGCTTCGGAGACTGGGGAGTCTAACCTCACAGTGACAGTGTCTTTGACACTAAGTGAGAGCACTTGGTTGCTCCCACCCTTGGACCACTGAGCATGACAGTCCTGTAACCATGGCATCCAGATATCCCTTTGAGACTCGCATTCAGTTTTTTTGTATGTATGCCAAGATCATGTGGTAACTCCTTCAGATTGTGTGTTGGACCATTCAAGCTCCATCATTTGTGTCCCATCGGCAGGGGACAAGGGTGTGATTGCTCTGTGCCTTCCTTACACTGGCTGCTTGTCTACTTCTTTTTAGTGGCACCCGCCTGAATGATCTGGGATGGTACCTTACAGTGACAGTGGCCGTCTTTGTGTGTGTGCACTTGCTGGTCATTTCTATAGCTCCTTATGCAGAAAAGCCTTTCAAGCCCTTTGTTCATTTTAAAAGTTGTTTTCTTACTGTTAAATTAATTATACATCCTGGATATCATTCAGTTATCAAATTTGTGATTTACAAATGTATCTCTTATTCTGGGGTTATCATTTTTCTGCCTTTAAATATATGAATTTTTCTAAATATTTATTATTTATCTATATTTTATGTTTATGAATGTTTGCCTACATATATGTATATATACCACATATGTGTGTTACACAGAACTTTTTAACCTTTAACAATATTTAAGAAATTGGCTTTTTAAATTACAATCATTAATTGGTGGGGAATATTGTGAGGAGTCTGGCCTTGGTGACAAGAATAAGATGTGAGCACGAAGCCCACAGCAGAGGCTTCCAAGGGGCCGGGGGCTGATAGTATTTAGGGGAACATTGGTGTTGGCACATATAGTATGTGAGCTGCTTCTAGTTGGGTGTGGTGGCCTCTTGGGAAATGGATCTAGACTGTGACTCATTCTCTGTGGGGTCCAGGCTTGTGGGTAGGCCACTAGGCACAGAAGACACACCACAGAGCAGAAGGTAGATCCATTGGCATTCCCCAGGGAACTCACTTATTCTTAGGAGTGAGTCAGCAAGGGAAAGGGGCCTTCCCTCAATCTCTGCATTTCCTCAGTGACTGTCTGAGAGTCAGACGAGCCTCAGGCAGGGCTCAGGCAGGGTCTAGGTGCAGGGCCAGCCTATCTTCTTCTGCTGTTGGCAGGAGCTGTCAGATAACCCAGAGCTGTCCAGGATGGGGCTGGAGCTTGGCCTCACAAACTTCCAGGAACAAGATAGACTGTGACCCCTGGTGCTAGGGAGCTCTGCCCACTGCCTGGATTAGGACTGTGGATGGCCCGAATGACTGCGTTTCTACTGAGGTGTGTGCCTTAGGGCAGAACTCTAGAGTATGGACAACCTATATACCCTTTCCATGAGCAGAAGAGAGAGGCTGGGGGTGTCTCCTTTTTCAGGGCTGGGGAGAAAAGCTTCTCCTTTTGTGTCAGCAGCACCCAAGTTAGAAGGTCGGTACCTCATCTCCTGACAGCACTGGTGCTGTGTCTGCTCCTTTTCATTAGGAGGAGAGGTAGGGCGCTGTGGCAGACCAGACCCCTCCATCACAACCACAGCAGCTTCTCTGCTTGAGAGATCTGCTCTGCCTGGCAGCAATTCACACTCCTCTGTCAGCAAACTCAGGTTGTACAGCTGGGCCCTCGCAGACAGTTCCAAGGCCACTCCTTGGTACAGGCCGTTTAGTGTTACTGAGGAGACCACGAAGGGGCTCCTGGCATGCATCGTCCTGCTATGCTGCAGAGCCCAGAAGTTCCAGAAGCCCTACTGTTTTCAACCTGGCACATCGGTCTTTAGACTGAGGCAAAGAGGGTCTGTCGGTGCTGTCTGTGTAGGTGTCCAAGCTAATGCGGACTTTTCTAGCCTCATCATCTCCTTCCTTAGGATGAGCGGGAGGCAGGCCCTAGGAGATACAGTTCTTCTATGCTGGTGCTAGGGAGGGGCCCTGGCCCTATCGACTGAGAGCTGCAATGAGTAGGGAAGAAGTTGCCTTGTAGGTAGGCTGTGAAAGCTGAGGGGTTAGATCTGAAAAGAATGGGGAGGACGTGGTTCCAGGTAGAGGACTTCATTGTGAACTGGTGCAGGTCTGATGGAAAGAAAGATGGGGTCTGACAGAAAGCAGTGAGAGAAGAGGTTCCAAGGCCCAGGCTTCAGAAGGTTGGAGCGCCATGCTGAGTTCCGACGAGTACTGCCTGTTCCCCAGGCTCTCTGTGGACCCACTCTGTGATGCGAAGTCAAACATTAGACAGGCCTCCATCTGCAGTACAAAGCGTATCAAGAACCTGCAGAAGCCTGGCAGCGCCTCTGGCTCCTGGGAATCCAGATGTTCACACTGCCGGGAAGAAGCTCATTTAAAGAATCCAATAGTTTGTAATAAGATGCAATTTTCTCCCGAAAGCAATTAGTATCTGCTAATTTCTTTGCACACAATTGCTTTCAAGCATAAATCCCGGGCTCCATATGTGTCCCATTAATCATATCAAAAGATTTCTTTTTCCTTATGCATTTTAAACCAGGCTCAGACTTCGGCTTCTAAGCACTGAAATCGACTAATGTACAATCTCCTCCTCACCGCACATAGAGTTTAGATCTAAAATTCCAGATGTGGTTAGAGTCCAGTCTAACACTGAGCCTAGACTAGTTAATGGAGGATGAGAAGTAATCAAAACAGAACAAATCAGGGTGTGCTGGCTTATATCTGTGATCCCAGCACTCAGGCAGTGGAGATAGGAGGCTCTCTGTGAATTCGGGGTCAGCACGGGAAACTAGAGTCTACATCAGCCTGGACTAGTGAGACCCTGTCTCACCAGCCCCCAAAATAAGAGCAGCTAAGGGAAGCCACATAGAGGTCTTTCCCACATAGATGATGAGGAGAACAGAAGAGGGAAGGGGACAACATGCAATGGGAAAATGATGTCAGGACATGAAGCCCTTGGGGGAACTTGAGAAAAGGGCTAGAGCCCATTCAAAGGTGGGAAATCAGGAGCTTGAAAGGGAACCCACACCTGCTGACACATAACAGCCATTTTTTTTTCCAGTTCTGCTTAAAAGGACCTTCACTTCAGGATAAAGGCTATGTTGGCCCTATATCTGGAGCATGTATTAGAGTGCGTATGCTATCTGAAGCCATGCCAGCAAGCATAACAGGAATTTTCTGTGGGTCTCTGTGCCCATGATCTTACTGCTGGGACATAGTCAACTTGCCGCTGGGGTCTTTGAGCCTTGGTGAATATATGCTCCTACTAGCTTTTCTTTTCTTTTCTTTTCTTTTCTTTTCTTTTCTTTTCTTTTCTTTTCTTTTCTTTTCTTTTCTTTTCTTCCTTCCTTCCTTCCTTTCTTTTCTTTCTTTTTTTTTTTTTCTTTGAGAGAGTTTCTCTGTGCATCCCTGGCTGTCCTGGAACTCACTCTGTAGACCAGGCTGGCCTCAGAAATCTGCCTGCCTCTGCCTCTGCCTCCCAAGTGCTGGGATTAAAGGCACCACCACCACCCAGCTCCTACTAGCTTTTCTTAGGACAAGATGTCAGGCTAGGAAATGATTTTCTCAGGAGGTAAATGTGTAGATCCAAAATGATTCCCCTCAAAATAACTGTTAAGCAAGGAGGATCCCAGACTCACTTGAAGGTTAGTTGAGCTACTTAGCACATGAGCAGAGGTTGGTCTCTTAGCTTGAGGACCAGAGACCCCAGCAGAGTTGCCACGTCCCTTTGAAGAATGTTCCAAGATGAGGACAGAAAATTCTTAAAGGAGAAGTGGAGAAGGCATTCATTGCTGATTATGAAAATTCTACCTGGAGAAGTTTGAGCTCTGTGCTGTGCTCTGTGTAGGAGGGAAGTCCACTGAGGCAGAAAGCCTCGGAGAATGAGAGATCCTGTGTCCCTCAATATGGAATGGTCACCATGTTATTGAGGAGTTAGCATTTTTTCAGGGAAAAATTCTCCCAGGAATTCCCTTCATTGCTAGTATGTTCTAGGGCACTGGTTCTCAACCTGTGGGTCATGACCCCTTTAAGGGTCAAAGGACCCTTTCACAGGAATCATCCAAGACCACTGGAAAATACAGATATTTACATTACAATTCATAAAAGTAGCAAACTTAGTTATGAAGTATCAGTGAAATCATGTTATGGTTGGGGGTCACCACAGCATGAGGAACTGTGTGAAAGGGTCACAGCCCCAGGAAGGTTGAGCACCAGCCACTGATGTTGGGAGGAGACAGGCCATCCCATGCATGGCCTATAACCCATGTTCAAGTCCCCATTTTGATGTTTTCCTAACTGATGGAGCTAGGAGAAGTGACTCAAGCTATTTGAACCACAAAGGCTATGTCAAGTAGATTTTGATAAAAAACCAATTCTCCCAAATACAGTGACTTAAGACAATAAATATTGAGTATTTCTTATGATTCTGTAGGTTGAGTAGGCAATGTTTTAGTCCTGGACTATTTTTCTGTGGGTCTTGATGGTCCAAGATAGCCTACTCCTATGCCTGTGGCCCTAGCTGTGCTGGTTGGACTAGCTGACTCTCCTCTTTGGCCACTAGTTCTGTATGAAGCCAGCCTGTACTTATATAGTGGCAAAGTGTTCAAAGCCCCATTTGCATGATGTTGCTGAATGCCAGAGGAAAAAAAAATCATCAAACCTGATCCAAAGGATGGAGAAATTGACTCCAGTTTTTAATGGGATATGATACAAAACACTGACTATTTTAAACTTTTTTTTTTGTTATCTAGCATAGTAGATAATAACAAAACTCAATTCTGTAAGTTACTGTGAAGTTTGTATGAGATGGTACAGCTCTCAGTATGGTCTTGGCACATAGTAGGGTTTATATGAATGGAATTCCCCTTCTTCTCCTTTTAGATTAAGAGCCCATCTTTAATGAAAGACACAATGGATCTGTTGACTCTTAATTCCATTCTCTTTCAGAGCACATGGAAATTGAAGCCATGTGGGACTTAACAAGAGATCAAATGGTATCTTAAACATCCCAGGGCAGCTGCCCTGTCCCCAGAGCCTGGGGCGGCTTCTGTGAAGGGCCCCCTCTTTCCTGGTGTTCTGGGTCCCTCTCCTCCCAGCTCCACTGCAGGTCAGTCTTTTTTTCATTACAAATTGCTCGTAAGCACACACATCCCCAGATGCCCGCATAAAAGCTGGCATTAAAGTGGAGTAATGGTGGAAGGAGCCTTGTTACGATTAGTGCGGCCATGAGCAGTTCCCCAGCCTTCTGGCTTCAGTGGGAAAGGCCAGAGAGGCTGTGCATACCTCAAATGCATCTGACAGCTTCTTTCCAGTGAGCTGGAAGCTGGAGGATATTGGTTTGTGTATCTGCTGGTATGTCCATTATCCTTGTAATGAGAATTAGGGGGTAGAAGACAGACAGACTTCTTAAGAGAGAAACCCTGAGGGATAGAGAGAAACATTTGAGATCTTCAAAGGAATCTGCTGATGAGTTTTCCTAGACACACACACCAAAGGATCTGGCACCTGTCAATGTTTAACCAAAGCCTAAAACACTGCATTTATGATGTCACAGCACAAAGGACCAAGAACCTGCCCTTCTTCAGGGGTCTATCCAGAACCCAGTGAGCTTGACAAGAGTATCAGCGCCATTTCACACATGTAAGATAGTGAAGGTTTGGGATTACGATACATCACTTCATCTCCTGAAGAATGTTCTTCTTCTCTGTGTTTAGTGGTACCGCCTGCATCTCCATTCAATGATGATGGTGCTGATAAAACATGAATGGCCAACCTCTAACAAGTGTAAGTGTGCTGTGTGTGTGTGATTGTGTACCAGGTGAGGACTCAGACTTAGCCTCTTGCCATTGTAGCATCCAGAGTTCTTGCAGTGGCTGATGTGTGTCTCATGATGAATATTGAACATCATAAAAGGAGAAATGACAAGCCCAGGCCTAGAGAGTGAGAGAAGCCATGGGCTAAGAAGTGGGGACCATGGCTTAGAGAACCAGAACAGAACAAAAGAAAAGGCAAGAGATGAACATTCTGGCAAAAACCAGACTATAGATTTACATCATTTTTCATCATTATTTTATTATTTATCATCTTTATTTTTATTGTTTTATTTATTTTTGTTATCTTTTAAAATTATTTTTGTTATTTTATTATCTTTTATTATTGTTTTTATTAAAATATTTATCAGTTTATTATCTTTATTATTTTTCTTTATTCTCAGTACTTCATTCAACATCACCATATTTAATGCTTTCTTACAGCTGGGTCTTTTCTATGATTGTCCTTGGATACACCCTCATTGGTGGCAGGACCCTGTGGTTAGTTTGGCCGATAACTCATGTGTGGAAATGATGTGTCTGGGCTGATGTATTGAATGGCCTCTGGGAAGCAAGCAGTTGAGAGGGTGACAGACAAATGCCTGAAACAGCTTACTCAGTGGAGGTTTCCTTCAGAGGGCAATTGTCCTGGGGAAATATTTGGATCAGGACCTGACTTTGCCTGAATAAAAACAATAAAGCTTTGTTTTAATCTTCTGACACTCGGGGTTCTTATTATTGCAGTACAATGAAGCATATGTTGCCTGGTAGGACCCTTGACAGGAGCTCCACCTCATTTTACAAATGAAGAAAACAGGCCTCTGATTAAGTCAAGAACTTCCCAAGGACATATAGGCTTTAAGTGGGAGCAACAGGCTCTGAATCAGGGTCAGGCCCCCAAGCTCTTACACATGAGACGTCTGACAAACAGCTGGGTCCATGGGAGTGCCTTCAGTTACTTTGCAGAATGGAGGTAACATGCTGAGAGCAAGGTCTGTGGGAACTTGTGCTGGCCTATGTATGAGGGGAGGACTGGACTAGGAGACAGTGCACCGTGGTAGACCAGTTGTCTGCACTTCTCCTTCTGCTCCCTGGTAGGGTTGTCACTTATCTCTGCTTTTTTTTTTCAAGGAAAAGACCCACTTCCCCAATGGCAGGGAGGACAAGGTGAGCCGGGGTAGCCTGGGGTAGAAGGCATGTTTCTGGGAAGGAGGCAGAGGAATTCTCTGTCCCTCTCCCAAATTACAGCAGAGAGTTTATTGTTCCCCAACTGTTTCTCTTGTCAGTGAAGGTCATATACCCAGGATGAGGTTTTACCACACAACTCAGCCAAATGAGTGAGGTGCTGGTGTGTGGCCTGGTTTCCAAAGTTTGCCTGGACATGAGATCATCTAGGGCCACACACCAGACTCCAGTTCTGCCCTTAAGATTCTGCGGGAGTCTGTTTGCTTCAGGCTGTGGGATCCCTGACGTCATCAGCCCTCTGAGGACTCATGCCTCTGGAAAGACTGCAAAACAGTGACTCATGTAGTCCCTAGTGGTTCTGCCTGGGTCATTTGAGGGACCGAGGGTCAGGATGGCACCAGAGCACAGGATGGAGTCCTTCAACCAGGAAAACTTGTTTTGTGTAGTACATTTCTTTACATTCTAAAATGAATATAGTCTGAAGACTTACCTAGTTGAGCCTTTTAGTTTTGGTTTTCAAGATGAAAACCACTGGCATACCACAACCCTTGGGTTTCCCTTTGCAAATCCATGTGAAAACTGCTTTGTAGTCTCCTCATCCCCTGCCAACCCCTGGAATAGCTGTAATTCTTCAGAGGCATGGTTTGTATTTTACCTTAGCATTGCAGTGAGTTCTATAACTGGTAGAATTACTTCTTTTCTGGAGCATTTGGAAGCTCAGAGTCAAATTTATAGTTCTTCTTAGCAAGGATTCATGTGTCATCTTATATTTCTACCTGGTTTTCTTTCATTTGCTTTAACAGCTCCTCCCCTTAATGCCCCCCTGCCCTT
>JADRCD010125423.1:0-14061 GCA_019843815.1 Montemys delectorum
GGAGACATATTTTCCCATTCTGGATATTCAAATAGCTGTGAACTAGACATCAAGGAGAATAACTGTAATACCATCACTGAAGTTAGTGAAATAGGGTTATTTTCAGAGTACAGCCAACCAGATACATAGCAAGGCCATCTCAGAAATCCAAAGAGAAAAAGAAGACAGCTATTCTTAACTGTGAAAAGCATAGAGTTCAGTATTTTGAGCCTGATCTACTAGAATCCAAGATCCAAAACCATATTGGACTCGACCAATAGATATACAAGAACAGAGTATTAGAGGTTGTCCATGGGATCCGGAAGTGTTCTCTACTGTGCAAAGTCCATATGAAGAGACCAGGCTCTCAGCTGAATCCTGAGACATCATCTGCATGTATCCTTACAAAGGCAATAGTTATCACATCCCTACATCCTCTGTTTCTCAGATAGATGTCTTGTGGTGTTCCCTGTGATAACCAACTACCAAAAGCATCAATCAGTCAGTCCTCAAATGTCACCTCTGAGTAACACCTCCTGTATAGCTGTAATGATGAGACTCCTCCCTGTATTCCCAATACACTTAACCCAGTTGCTTTTCTCCTTGGATTATTCTGGCAAACAGAAAATATTCAGTCTATTCTTCCATCTCCTACCCTGATACCATGTTCCCCAAATTATCTTGGTTGGATTTATGGAGTTGGCCAATATGCAAACTGTGGTGGGATGGAAAGATACACTGATAACTGCTTAAAGGACTGGGTGAAAAGTTACATATATTGACTGAATGATTTATAGATTGTAAACAAATTGAAAGTAAGTGACAATTTATGATGTATCTATACTAAACCGATGGACTGGTTTCAGTGAATTGGATGGAAGGGTGGATATATGGAAGATAATGGGTAAGCAGGTAATTATCCTTGAATCTATAGAAGTAGCAGTCTTTGGAAACATGGTAAAGTAGGTAGTAACTGCTATAATTTAGATCGCTTCTAAATCAGCCAAGTAATACTCTATAATGAAAAAACAAGCACTGATGGATTTTCATTATAAAAGAGAGAGAGAGAGAGAGAGAGAGAGAGAGAGAGAGAGAGAGAGAGAGAGAGAGAGAAAATCAATAATACAGAACACTGCCACTATTGCCAAGAGTCAAGAAAATGTCCCAAATAGTTTCTCTAAAACTTCAGAAGAGATGAAGAGAAGAAATATGGGGTAAAGAACAAGAGCACTGGGAGCACAAAGAATATGGGGAGTACTGGGAGAGACTGACCAGTTTTGCCTACCAATTTTAGTGTGGTCTCCAAGAGCTCTTCTTCTGTCTTCTGGCGCAGGCAGTGAACCATGGCAGCTGAAGTGGTGCTTTTACAACCAGATATGACAGCAATTTTCTTCAACAGGTCACAGGCCACAATAAAGGTCAAGAGTAGTATTTATACCTCTGTCAATATAGCCTTGAGTTCTATCCAATACCCACTTTCTACTGATGACACATGATTTCCCTAAATTCTCAATACCAGCAGGTGTGGATTCTGGGCTCCTCACAGTGTTGCCTCTGTCAGTAACTGGCATTTGATACAGACTATTTAAATATTTGAGCCTGTACTATTTTATAATTTGTTAAGTGGAATCAGGTGTGGTGGTGCATGCCTTTAATCCCAGCAATTGTGAGGCAGAAGCAGGTGGATCTTGGTGAATTCTAAGCCAGCCTGGTCTATAGAGTGAGTTGCAGGGCAGCCAGGGTTACATAGTGAGACCCTGTCTTAAAAAAGAAAACTAATTTTTTAAGTGGGCATATTATTGTGAATGTAGATGTGTTAAGAGAAGCCAGTGTGGTAAGGAAAAGGAACCAAGAATTCTTCTGTCTGGTGTAGAGCTACTTCCTCCGTGCTCTGGCCAGGTGTCTTTTCCCACACACATATGAGTTAAGTCATTCCTATGAGGAAAAATAACCCATGTGATGTACTCAGGGAAATGCTTGCTGCCACACCAAAGCTTGTATTGAGTTGTGGTGTGTCTAAGGAACATGATTCACACAAAATCACTTCAGAACTTGCAGAGCTTGCCTATCTCTGAGCCCCAAACAAGCTCTAGTTATTGAAAATATCATCTGCATCCCATACCAAGAGGGAATCGTGAGGACAGAAGACAAAAGGGCACAGGAACTGCCCAAGGTAGAATTTACCTCAGCCAAGGGCCTGGTGTTCTTCTTGACTAGGCCTGCAGTGAGGGCCACACCACTTTCAGAAATGGCCCTGTGGAAGAGATTCTTGGCCAAGGGAGACAACACCTGGCAGAGACAAGTAAAGAAGGAGACTTTATACTCACAGTGACTCACAGGATTCTGTGAGACCAGTGTTTGGACTCCAGTTCATCATCTTGATGACCAGAATGAAGCCTCCCCCTTGGTTCTGCTGGTTCCTGGCCTATCCAGGATTACCTCAGTGGTCCCACATGGCAGCCATCACTAAATTTTACCTGACCCTGTAGCTGAACTTCATTCGGATATACCTCTGGAAAACATTCATAGAAAACACCCCAAGAGTCAGAAGAAGGTAAAAACTGAAAGACGAGTCGATTTTAACAGACAGGTGTTCACACACTGAGTTCCAAAGCAAAGAAAGCAGATGACCAAGCGAAGGGAAACTGCAAACAAGCAGGCGTAGCTACACTTGTAGTTGATAAAGTAAATTTCAAACGAAAGCTAATTATAAGAGATATGGAATACTACATATTAATAAAGGAAGAATTCATCTAGAACATACCACAATTATAAGCAAACATTTAGAGCGTCTTAATTTCATAAAACAATCACTAAGGGACATAAAAGGCTACCTAGGATGTGATGAAACAGTATTGGAGGACTTCATTATGCAGCCCTCATGTTTAGAAAGAGCTTCCAAGCTAAAAATAAGCAAAGAAATCTCAGAGCTAAACTATGCCATAGATCAACTGGATTTAACAGATTTATTCAAAGTATACCACCCAAGTTGTAGGGAATACAAAGGCCTCTCAACTACAAATGGAAACGCCTCCAAAACTATCATATCATAGTCCACAGATAAAACATTACAAGCACTAAGAAATTGAAATTATCCCTTGTTTCTAACGAGATCTCAATGAAATAAAAGTAGAATCAATAACAAGTATTTAAAAATATCTCATCCTAAGCATATTACAATATCAATATGCATGTAATATGTTAAAATTAATTAAATTTGTCCTTCAACCCATTCCAATTTATCATCAGATTGTAAATAATATATGGAGGAAATTAAAGTTATTAGATTATAAGCATAAAATCAATACATCATATGAAAAACATTGGAACCCAGGAACTAATAAAGACAATGAACTGCAATGCTTTTTTTTGTATAAATTAGGAGATTATTTATAATATTTAGTTATCTCATCAAGGGGATAGGATGAAACAGATCTTGGATTCTCTTCGTAGAACCAAAATATTTCAGTTGCTGAACAAAATAATCCTATGTGATAAAGTTTCCAAAATAACCCATGTGTAGAAGTATCCAAATAGAAAGTGTACAAGCTAAAGCTAGTTTTTAGATTTCCTTTAGGGACAGAATTGAAGACAGAAGCTATAACTCTATGTAATTGGAAATCATGACAGAATTAAACAAACATTCAAAAATTGATAAAAAGTTATGCAACATAAATAAGTGAAAGAGACACAGGAACACACATACATATACAATGGAAAAGAGAGAGGATGGAAGGCAGGCCTACAGGAGAGAGATGGTAGATACATTCAGGGATGGATAAAAATTGTGGAAATACTAGTGTAATACACATTCAAATATCCTCCTTGGATTTATCTGCATTTTTCCTTATCTCTGAGGAAAACAAGACCATTTTCCTCTAAATATTCAGCCACATGTTTGAAAATTATGGTGATGGGCTTGCGCTCTGATCAGTTCTCAGGGAGTGGGAGGGTCACTGAGGACTCCCAGCAGGTTCCGTAGATGCTCACAGTGTCTGCCACTCCTTGTCTCCACGCCAAGTTGACTCCTTATATTATCAGAATGTGTCTGAAACCTCTCCCTGTTGAAGTATCTGTCCATCCTTCCTCACAACCGTCTCTCCATTCCCACCTTGACCCTCAGTCCCAGACACTGCTGCCCTTTTTATTGGGTTTTCAAAGCCATGAGACTCTGTAA
The DNA here is from genome assembly GCA_019843815.1 of Montemys delectorum. Classification (NCBI taxonomy): domain Eukaryota; kingdom Metazoa; phylum Chordata; class Mammalia; order Rodentia; family Muridae; genus Montemys; species Montemys delectorum. Next base: position 4,157 of record JADRCD010125423.1, read on the forward strand.
GATGACCCCCTGACAGCTCAGAGTGCTCCAGTTCCCTCAAAGTATAGGTCCAGCTTGGAGCCAAATAGTGATGCCCAAACTACCTCACACCCTTCCCTTTTATGGTCAGTAGTTTACTTTCAACACTTCTTCTCCTGCCCCCCAAAAGTGAATTATATGTTAACGTACTGAGCAAAGAGAAAGAGAACTCAATCACTCGAGAAGAGTAATAATGTATAGCAGGTGCTTTTTTAATGGTAGGGCATAAAATTATCTCTTGGAAGCAGAGGAGGGTTTGGTTCTTAATTTTCTACTGTCTAATGCTGAGCAATAAAAATACCAACCTGAATCGAGGTATTGAAAGCAAAGTTTCTGTAGCTGGGGTGTCTGGGCTCCAAGGGATCCTATCAGCAGATATCATACTTAGTAAGGTCTGGTGCCAGGGACACTTACAAGAACAGAGACACTTTCACCTCCTGCTGACTCTCCAAAGATGGTCACAGAGCCAGGGTCCCCTCCAAAATTGGCAATGTTGTCCTGAACCCAGTGCAGTGCAGCCACCTGGTCCAAGTGACCCCAGTTCCCCCGGCTGTGCTCATCCCCTGTGCTGCAAGAAACCAGGGTGAAAGTAGATATGTCATGGCTGGATTCTCAGAGCTAGTAGTAAGCTGGGGCTCTTAGTGATATAAGCTGTGTTCTGAGTTCCTAATACACGTCTTCACCTGCTTCTCATCTCTCTATCAATGTGCTATCTGGGGCTCGACACTCATCTTCCAGGAACTATGTAGCCTAAGAGCTAGTTAGTGCTCATCCAGAGACAAGATTCCCCAACTTCTGAGTGTATTCAGTTCATACTACAGAGCATAGTGAACATGAACAGGTGGGAAGAAGTTTTAGTATCAAGTAATGAAAGTTCTTTGAAAATAAAAATAAAACCAGTTTACAAAAGATGTAAGGATGGGGCGGGGGGGGGGGGGGGGGCGGGCTTCTGTGGGCGGGTACTTCAGTCTGCAGTACCCAAAAAGGCCTCCTGGGAGCAGTGCTAGCTAATAAAGACCTGAGTAAAATGAGCATGTGGGCTTATGAATATCATAAAATATTACTGCTTGTTATAAGAAGCAGCAGCTACGAAGGACCTTGGGGCCATGGAAACAAATGTCTGGGTGTAGCTAGCAGCAGACACAGGCAGAGCAGGTGCTGAGAGCCTTGGCAAGAGATTCCACATGCGTATGGAAATGATCTGCAGGAACAAGATATGATTCAACTCCTGTCTATCCTAGCATTCTGGCTACTCTGTAGAAAACTCATGCCTTAACCGTAACAGGTTTATTAAAAAACCACTGGTTATGACAATACTCCAGTCCTAAACTGTAAGACTTTAATCAGAGTGGAAGCCGGGAGTAGATGGTAAGTAGATGAAGTCAGTTTTTTGAAGGTGGAGCCAAAAGGACTGGTTCATTGGTTAGATGTTGAGTTTAAGAAAAAATGGAGTCCAAAATGTCCTCCAGGCTTTTAAGTCAAGTAAGCAGGAAGTAGCATCGCCAGCACCAGCAGATACAGGAAAAGGAGGAAGGTTTTGTTCTTTTCCCTCTGCTTGGAATAGCAGAAGCATGGTATAACTCAATTGACCCCCTACAGCAATGTGCCCACTCTGCAAAAGGTGGCTCAGAGGTAGCTGTTATCTATGCCTGAAATCATAGAGGGAACAACACATAAACCAGCTTAGAAGCAAGGGTAATAGGTGGAGAATTAATGGATAGATAAGGTCTATGAGGGGAGGAGCAGGGTGCATTCTGAATGAGCCAGGAAGAGTCTCTAAAATGCTTGGCATCGTTAGAACTGAGTCCTGGCATCTTTGAACTGGCAGTTGTTATATTTGGATGTGCTCATATGAAGGAATGGTGGGATACTAGAGCCTGTAAAGTGTGAGGTCCAGTGGAAGGCCACTGGGTGTACTGCCCTTGGTGAGCTCATGACACCAGGGTTAGTCCCCTAGCGAGCCAGGTATAAAAGCAGCAAGGCTTCCCCAGTTTCTCCCTCCAGCTTTGTGTCACTGCATCCTGAAGATTCTATGTCTATCCCACTCCCCTACTGATCTCAATACAAGGGCTCACACCCAACCTCAAACAGAAGAAAAAAAAAATGAATCTTGGATGACCAGCCCCTGAAATTCTTAACTCAATAAATATTTTATTTATAAATATCACAAGTATTGATCTGGTATTCTGATCTGTAATAAATAAACAGACTAATATGGAGGCTAGTTGTGGAAGAGTTCAAACTCTACCTGAAGAACCCCCAGATGCCCAGACGGTATTGTATGACCACCACCACGACATTTTCATGAGTAGACAGGGCCAGTCCATCATAGGTTGATGCCCCACCTAACACTAGTCCACCTCCATGGATCCACACCATCACCTGGAAAAGAATGAAACAGCACAGATTATCAAAAAGGTCCTCGGAAGGGCTGTAGAAGTTGTCTAGTTTGGTTACCTAAATCTAGGCTGACTCAAGTATGACATCACAGAAGCCATACTAGTACCAAAAAGGCTTCAACAGGCAGCCTTTTCTACCATGCTGGGGCCTGGGATGTCATCTTCTCCATCGTTTCTTGCCTTTCTTCAAAGACTCATGAGCCCTGTCTTCAAAGGCCTCCCTAAACTGAAAACATCTTCATAGGAACATCTGAGGCCAATGGTGTCATGATTACTCCAGCACTCCACCCTCTTCATGTCAGTTGGCTTTATGTCAATGGCTCATGTTCATCTTTCTCAGACTCTATGTCTGACTGTGCATATGGTGACACTGAGTACAACAAGAAGATGGAGGAATAACTGACCCAGTGAAAAGAGTCCCATAGTCCCACCCTGAGCTTCTCTTCTCTCTCTCTGTCTCTCTCTCTCTATGTCTCTGTGTCTCTGTGTCTCTCTGTGTCTCTGTGTCTCTGTGTCTCTGTCTCTCTCTGTCTCTCTGTCTCTCTCTCTGTCTGTCTCTCTCTCTCTCTCTCTCTCTCTCTCTCTCTCTCTCTCTCTCTCTCTAATAAGAGTTTGATTTTTAAGACAGAGTAACCATAGCTGGACCGGTACTTGCTATGTTGCCCAGGTTAACATCAAACTCGTTCAAATGCTTCTGCTTCAAAGGCTTCTCTAGAGTGGATGTTTCTTGACTAGTTTTGTTTTGTTTTGTTTTTTTTTTTCTGTTGCAGGGGATCACTCTCAAGGCCTTGAGCATCCAGGCAGCTACTCTACCACCAAGCTACACTGCTGTCCCTCTTACTTATCTTGACATCCTCCATTAGTCCAACTGGTTGAGGTGGAGGTCAGAAGAAAGGAGAGGAATTAGTAACAGAAGAAAGAATAGCATCAGAGCCCGAGGAACACCCTGAAGCTATTACAGGGCCAGAGGCAGAAATCATGGCATTTAGAGACAGCACAGCTGTATACAAAGTTTATAGCAACATCAGGAGCACATCAGTAACAGAGGCAGCAGAGGTCGTGACATGAGTAACATCAACAGAAGCATCAGTAGTAGCAAAATGCAGCAGTAGCTACCACCTTAGAAACAGCAGCCTCAGTATTGACTATAGCAAGGAGAGGCAGATGAAATATCCCAGAGGAACAGACCCAAGAGGAACCAGAAAAGTAAAGAGGAGAGAGTGTGGACAGCTACAGGTACAGCTTATAGAGGAATAGGACTACTTTTGCCAAAGAAGAGAAGCTACAGGTCTTGTCTGCTATAAGAGTTTCAGAGAGCTGCTGGGTCTTATGGACCCAGGTCTCAGCAACTCTTGTTCCTGAATGGAACAGTAGCAATAGCTATCACGGCCTGGGGAATCCTAATATACAGGCCTGAAATCTGTAATGCCTGTTGTGCTGTAGTGCTGGGGAATCCCAACAAACTAACTAAATTGGAAGCTACAATGCTAGTTCCTGCCCAGAGAATGGAGTATAACCTGGAAGCTACCCTCTGGGGGAAGGGGACTCTGACTTCTATAACTGTCAAAGAACTATAACATGTGTCATTATAGGGCTAATAGCTCCAGTTCCAAAAGCAATCTTAACATCTGTAATACAGCAGGATATCTGACCCTAGCTGTGGGCTACTTCCACAGATGCTCTCAGAAGCAGTTCTTCTTACTGACTCACAACTCCTTAGGGCAGAGGAACTGCCATCAGACGGCCCACAAATAACTACAGGTAATCAGTTTTTCCTTCTATTTTTGTGAGAAAACGAAGGAAGATTAAATTCTAACTATAAGGCCATCTTCCCCAAACACCAGTTTAATACATGAGAAAAGAAAGTCGCAGAGGGTTAGAGAAGCTACTCAGTGTTGTACTGCTTTGGAGACTCATGCAATGAAGAGTACACCACAAACAATACTCCCAGATGTCGGTGGACCTAGAAGTCAGGTACCATTGCTTGATGTTCCTGGGAAAAATCAAGGGAAAATGTCTTCTATGGTGGGTGGGAGCCCTAGACCTCTGAATTGGTTCATTCCTATGGTTCCCTTGCCTCTAGTTGTTTTAAGCCCTTCCAGTTGTAAAGAGGAGCCAGATGCTGAAACTCAGAAGGTTAGAACCATTCCACAACTTACCGGCAGTCTGTCACTCTTAGTCAAGTCAGCAGGAGTGTAAATATTTAGGTAGAGACAGTCTTCAGAAAACTGAAGAGGAATGCTCTCTTTTCTGTTAGTTAAGAGGTCATTGACTATTTGCCCTGACACTGGGTCTTGGGAGCACCTGTGAGAGGAGAGAGAACACTGAGGTTCCACCAGATGCAAACTGGAAACATTACCTGGCATCAACAGTGCACTGGGAGATGTGATTCTGTGAATCGCTATCACCCGATTGGGACACTGGAATGGAGTTACCCCAGGAGCCATGGGGACTGCAGCCTGGGGCTTAGTCTCCTGTCCTACAACAAGTGGAGAACTTACTATGTCTCCCTTCCCAGAGTCTTAGATCTGCCCTGGCCAAGAAGAACATAGGTGCTCATGTGTTGCCTTGCCCTTGGAGATGACACTCCTTGCACTGGCTAGACAGGGTCCCATGCTCTGCTGAACTCTATACATTGGGCTGAAAAGTTGACTGGTCTAGTCCTGGGGTGACTGCCATCAGCCACAGGAATGCTCTCAACAGGCAGACCTGTTGAGGCATCAGCATCTCATCAGTAACTCAAAAAGACTTGCTTTTCAGTTCAGCTTCACCCACTGATAAGCTGCATGACCCTGGAGAATTTCCTGACCTGGACCCCAGTCTGCCAGGTCTCAATAAGGAGACTGCTGTGTCCAAGAGCTTCGCAGCCACGGCCTGCTACGATTCTATCATCAATTATTGAAGTAATCCTTGCTGCTTTCATAAAAGATTTCAAAGGCCACTAAAGATTAGAGTTAGTAATGTTATGGATGTCTTCCACTGAGGAAGACTGATTTACATTATACGCTCACACATTAATGCCTTAGGTGAGCTCCAGGATGGGCTCCAACTTCATCTGCATTTCATAGGTGAGAAGACAAGGCACAGGGTGGTCAGGAACCAATTAAACATCTCACCACCTTAAAGACCCATGCTGAGCAGTGCTTATATCCTCAGTACATTACAAGCCATGTTCCCAGATCTCAGAGGACCCAGGAACCAAGCATTATTGGCTTGTCGAAGCATCATGTCGAAGCAGCTGCTGAGCCCCTCAGATGTCAGCATGACATAGAAATGAGTGCCAGGTACAGAAATGAATCCATAAAAATGGTTCTACATTTCATTTTGGGAACTTTTCTTACAATATGGAGGGAAAGGGTATAATAGTCATAAAAGCAGTAACTCAAATGTTAAGTTAATTTCACAAGGATTTCAGCACAAAATAAAGATTGACATTATATTTATTATTGCTATGATCATTGCATATTATTTTTTCCCCCGCAAAGGCAGAATAACAGTGTTTCAGTAAGCCTAAGGTTTAAGCAGAGTTTGTTAATGGAGATGCTTTGGAGAAAATTTAAGAATAGGTTCATAGTCTTTGGTTCAATAATTCTATTTCTTGGGACTTATCCTAAAGTATTCATTAATATGTTGAGTAGTTCCAACAATTCATCCTGATCATATGCTAAAGACTTGGTGAGTATAATGCAGTGTGATGCTGAAATTAAGATGATTAAAAGTAACAATATGAGAGTCAGTGGCAAAGGGTGACTGAGGCTGCCAGCATATTCCTGAGGGAGGCATACATCAGAGCTGCAGAGGCCCATGACGGACAAGAGACTGGAAACATGTCAGATAGTGACAACTGTTTCTGGGTAGCATCCCGTGTGGGGTCACTTTCCTCATCTTGTATGTCCTAACTCTTCTGTAGTAAGCACTCATTAAATAAACAACAAAAACATAAAACGGTGGGAGTTCAAGTAGTACACCATGAAGAAAGGGTTCTAGGAGACTGGGCAGTTCTCTAAATGTTTCAACTTTCCGCCGTGTTCTTCTGTTTCTAGCAGTCGGAAGGCTTTCTTTAGTGTTGGAAACTAGTGTACTGCAGGCACACCGAGAAAAAGACCCTCTGCAAAGCAGAGCGAGGACTTGGGAAGGCTGAAGTCCTCCACAATGTTTCTGATGCCCGAACAAGGTATAAGCCGATTAGGGGACAGTATTAAACCCTTTCTATGTCACTGTGAGACAGGTTTCCTCCAAAAAACGTACAGGCTCACCCTTGAGACTTACATAGGTGGGTAGGAAGTGGCGTTCTTCACAAAGTTCCAGGGCTGTGCAGGCTGTGGTGGAGCAAACCTCAGGGATCCAAGAGGGGGCTTGGCAAAGGGGACTCCCAGGAAGACGGCCACAGGCTGTGGGAATCCTTCTAAGCTGATGTACTTCCCCAGGATTTTGCCTTGTGTGGTGTCCACCACGGGTGGTGAGGATGGGTTCCCTGATGGACAAGAGAAAAAGAGAGCACACCAGGGAGGAAAACTCAGACCAGGATTTTTAATAGGTTTTCTGTAGCCACCAGCAGCTATGCAAACCGGGTTCCTGAAAGAGAGGCAGGGGCCTGGGGGAAATAGGGGAAGGGGACTGCGAGAGAAATAACCAGACCAAATCAAAAGGTTCCGATCAAGGTCCGATGTATATTTCAGAGTCTGAGAATATATAGGGAGGGAAACCCATCCCCCAGTAAGCCAGGATCTTGTGGCCTAATTAGCATCTTATTGTTCGGTGGGGAAGGCAGGTGAAGCAACTCAGCAGGGCGAGGCTCCTAGCTGGAATTTCGGGAGAGGCAGAGAAGCAGCCGGACAAAAGGGCTTTCTTTAGCTCAGGAAACGCCCTCCTAAGTAGGCTAGCTGCTTGTTACAAGGACAAAGTCTGGTTCAGCCCGCTTGAGGCTGGGGAAGCTCACAGTTTTCCATTTTCTAAGTATGATATCTTGAATGAACTGCCACAGCCCCGTAAGCCTCGGTATCTGCTCACATAAGATAATGATGGAAAAAAAAAAAAAAAAAAAAACAGTCCTTATTTTAGAGGACTGATTGAAGGGGCAAATGGGAACTGCACAAGATAAGCATTTAAGCAAAGAGTAGTGGCTACTAGCAATGTTTGTGACCTGGAGTATAACCTTCAAAAGTCTCTGGAAACACATACTCATTAAGGACGTGGTACTGTCCCATCATAGTTGCACATGTATTTAATTCAAACACGCAAGGGGAAGAGGCAGAGGCAGACATACCTCTGTGAGTTCCAGGCTAGCCTAGTCTACATAGAGGGTTGCAGGACAGCCCAAACAGCACAAACAGGTCTTGTCTTAAAAAATAATAATAAGATCCCAGGGCTGAGCTGCATGGTGGACAAGAGGATGTGCAAGGGATCTCTCCTCCTCTCAGGAAGCTGACCTTATAGGAAAGGACCATAGAGACAGTTGGCCTAATGCTCAGTTGAAATACGTGTCCTAGATGTGCACTTCTAATTTTTGTCTCAAAAGAAGAACTGTCGCTTATGGCATGTGCAGGAGTGAACGGGGAAGGTATAGATCATGCAGAAGACGCAGAATCCAGAACATGCCGAACAGCAACAGCACATAGAGTAGATCAGAGGGTCTGCTGGGATGGCAGAATAGCACACCACCAAGCAGAGCCTATAGTTGTTAACATTTACACCGCAGTGAGAAGGTCCCTGTGAAGGAGGGCTGCAAAGTCCAGGCTTCGGTCTTACCCAGTGGGCAAATACAAAGTCTGAACAGCTGCAGAGTAAAGGAAACTATTGAATTCTAGGGTATTCCTCCATTGGCTCTGAGTTGGATCATCCAAAGTAGAGCTTTTTATGTATTACACTATATCTATATATACTTCTATCTATATATATCTATTTATACATATAGTCTATGTACTTCTATGTACCTCATTCTCACAGAGTAGACTATCATTTTTCATTTCTCTGCTTCTTTTTTACTGTCCCACTTCTGTGTATTGTGGAGTCTGAGGAAATCGGCCTGATCTTCCTTCAAGAGACGGGGACACTTGCACACATCTTCTCATGACCACCCATGCCTGCACTTACATGCTCAATCACCTCAGTGCATCAGATCAGCCTTATCAGTAATTTCTTTTCTCTCACTTTTACAACTGCTCCCATATTTATACAGAAAACATACCTCCTTCTCTGTGTGTGGCATAGTAGAAAATGACTCTAGGCATCTAACAGAAGAAAAACCCACTTTATTGGAAACTCTGTACTGAAAACAGTGAACAAAGCAGAGCCTGGGACTCAAGGCATCTAAAAGTTAAATATTGAAAAATTTAAGTTGTCTCTTGCTGTTGTACCCTGCTAATTAGTATAAAATACTAAGTTAATGTTTGGAAGAAAGCTATATACCCTCAGATTATGGTTTGATGACTTTTATTTTACTTATGATTATTATCAGGTTATCAGAACAAAAAGCCATTATAAGTCTAAAATATATTTACATAAAGAAGAACAGTCATTGATACTGGAAAATCTTTATGTAAAGTAGGTTACAAGCTTCGTGTGACTAAAGCAAACCCAATGCTTCCTTCCTTTCCCTGTTGTTAGTTATTATCAAGCCATTTAGAGAGGAACTTTCTGGAACACTTATATATTAGGTTGTCCGTGGATGGTGAGAATGTTAGTTGCTTTGTACTAGACACTGTCTACTTTTTCATAACTAGGAGAAAAATCTCATAAATTAATATGAAGATATGAATAAGAAAAGAACTGATTCCTGCCTGATGTCGAGGTCACTAGGAAGAAAGACTTAATATCATAATAATAATCTGATCCTGGCTCAGTGCGAGGCGGGTCCTACTGAGAAGCTGGTGAGATGTTCTAGGATGATGCTGTAAGACATGAACATTGGTATGAGGTAAGTGAAGTTCAGTGTACATGGCAGGGATGTGTGCACCATGCTGCCAGGGCCACTGTGGAGTGACAGGAGGGCTGAAAGCAAGAACACAGGGAACAGTCACAACTAGGGGTAAGAATGTCTAACATAGGGCATCAGGACAAGGGCACAGCCCTGCGGAAGGACTGGGATAAGAGGAATAGGTTGCAGAAGGCTGAGTGTTTCCAAGAGGTTAAGGGAGCAACATCTGAGCAGATTTGGGCATAGCCCCGATCAGGCCACTACTGACCTCCCACTGAGATAGAGTGGGTAGGAACCAGACTTCTCAGCATAAGAAGTGTTTGGCTTATGTGGGAGTTATGAACAAGGCCAGGTACAGTAGTTGCCACTTACATTGTGTGGAATGTGCACATATCAACATCATGAGCAATCAACAGAGTGTTAGAGGTTCTTTCCAGATCCTTTAATGTACTTCTCCAAGAAAGTTTACTAGGCGACCACAAATGATCCTACTCATCAGAGAGCATGAGCTTGCAAACAGCTTCTGTACACACACACACACACACACACACACACACACACACACACACACA
>JADRCD010125425.1:2230-21797 GCA_019843815.1 Montemys delectorum
GTGGAATATGTGTGTGTGTGTGTGTGTGTGTGTGTGTGTGTGTGTGTGTGTGTGTATAAAGAAATAAAAAAGAAACTCTATTATATCTTACATAACCATGATACAATTTACTTTTTTTACTCTGTAATAAATTAAAATATGTGAGAATATTTGTTTTAAAAGTTTTCTTTTTTTTTTCTATTTCTCATCATGACCCCAGCCAGTTCGAAGGCTGTGGCAGATTTAATTTTTTCCCAATCTGCTTGTATATCATTTTAATTACATGTAAGTATTAAGGTCAGTTCAAGGTTGAGGAACAAGCAATACAATAAACACAAATAGTCAAGGAACATGCATGGCAATAAACAAAGTCCTGTGATCACTCCCACGATCACTGTTTCTAGGATGTTGAAGATATCTCAACCTACTTCCCTGTCCTAACCCAAAGTCATATTCATGCCTGAAGCCTACTTCATTCTACTCCAAATTATATTCCTGCCTGACCTTAGTTCCTTGTCACAGCCCAAGGTCAAATTCTTGCCTGAAGCTCACTTCCTTTTCCTGGTCCAATGTCAGATTCCTGCCAAGTGGCTCCAAAAATCTCTCACATCTGCCTCTTTTTTATTTCATAAACAGGACTGAACCTGTCTTAGGTGGTTCTGACAACAATACTTTCCTTACCTGTTATAGAATATGTTTTAGCAAGCAATGCACTTGTGTCTCAAGTTGTTAAGGCTCTGTGTTGAATTTACCCATTGTTGGTTGCCAGCCTGTTAAATTAATAACTCAGCCTGGGGTTCATTTATAGTTTGAAGCCATGTATTTTGACTGCCAACATGTTGATATCATTAAAGGCAAGTTGTGTTACAATGGGCAGGAGTAAAAGTATACACAGGGCAAGGAAGACTAACATGATCAAGCTATATATACCACTCTTGAAGCTTGACCAAGATGTAAATACTGACCTCAGGCTATGAACAATTTTATCAGCAGTACCTACAGCATCAAAGCTCAGCAAATCAGCATTCTTTAAGTTCATAATTTCCAATGCATATGTTAAAATATCCAGAGAACTATTAGCATTGTGCCACATACCCTGCAAAAGCCTGAATTTTTTCCCAATAATAGTGACTGTCATTATAAATTTTAGAAGTAACACAAATCTATTGGTGTTTAGCATGACACTTGAGATGCTTTCTTACTCCTAAGCTCTGAACCTCCTCTCCAAAAATTTGATACTATCCTAAACAGCATCAGTCTGTTGTTCCAAACACCTACCTAAATCCTCATGAGTACTCAAAACATTAGTAACAATTTTTGCTAAATGATTAACACAAGTAGCTCTCTTAACTTGTGTCAAAGCAATTGCAGAAGCAATGGCCCTAACTATTAATGTAATTAAAGTTGTTATACTAGTAATAATCAAGCCCACTACCCTCACCCTTCTGCTTAAAGCCTTACTCACTTCTTCCAATATCTAGAAGTTTATTTTTCCAGAATACCAATGTCCTCTAATATTCTCAGACAATAAAACAAAAGCTAGTTGATAGACCACAATAATAGGCATGACTGATTTCAACATACTGACACAATTAGAAAGTGTACAATCAGTACAACTTAAATTTAATACTGTGGAAGAAACAAAATTAATTTTAACATGACAATTAATAAAAGATTAAGAGCCTAGCTGGGTAATGGTGGCGCACGCCTTTAAACCTAGCACTTGGGAGGCAGAGGCAGGCGGATTTCTGAGTTTGAGGCCAGCCTGGTCTACAGAGTGAGTTCCAGGACAGCCAGGACTACACAGAGAAACCCTGTCTTGAAAAAAACAAAACAAAACAAACAAAACAAAACAAAAACAAAACAAAACAAAAGAGAGCCTTAACACATGCATGAACACTTATTCGAAATCCAGATCCTATCCCAATTTTATCCGATGTAAATGTCACATCATACAAGGCAGCTGTCAATTTTCAGATATGTCTTTGAAAATGTCCACAGTCAGCCTTCCAAATAAAGACATGGCTTTTTCTTTTTTTTTCTTTATTGGATTGATTTACAGATCATTTCATTATTGAGTCAGAATAACTGGTCACATTAAAGGATACAGAAGAATCACAATAACTTTTCTTTTTGATTAAATTTTTGAAGGCAATTTCCATAGTTTCCATATAATCTGTCCCACAAGGTCTAAAAGTTTGAAGCAAGGCAACTTGTCAAATCTGGGATATAGGCAAGAAAGATGAGTCAGGAACATGTCCAATACAGCATTCCTGTCATCATTGTCAGGGCACTCTGAAAGCTCACAGTCAGCAACATTCTTTGTCCCAGCATCAGCATGTCTCACCAATCACTCTGGGATCTAGCATGCTCATTCAGCATCCTGAGGAAAAAGAGCACAAACATGACCTCTTCCCTGTAGTAATACCTGATCTGGACCATATCATATGCCAGTAAACAGATCCTTCCATTTCACCTGGGAATAAGTATGGCTAGTTGCAGGGAGCCATGGACACTCAGCAGAGAGTTCCTAAGCATCCAATCTTTTTACAATTTTAAGATAAGTAGAACATGACTTAAGTTAATTTATGGTATATGGGGATATAACTCCCTTTTTTATTATATGAAGTTCCACAATACCTATTTCTCAATAATTTAGCCATGAGGATTATAAGGAATCCCAGTAATATGAGTAATATTAAAATTTTGACAAAACATCTCAAATGCTTAACAATAATAGCCAGTCTCACTATCTGTTTTAATCTTATTTGGAACAACTAGCATAAAGAAACAAAGTAGACAATGACTAATACATTTTAGTTGCTTCCCCTGTTAAAGCTATTGCAACTAGAAAGCTTGAGAAGGTATCAATAATCACATGTACATATTTTAATTTTAAAAAATCAGAAATATGAGTAACATCCATTTGCCATAATTGATTAGGTATAAATCCTTGAGGATTGATGCCATTGTGTGGTAAAGGAAGAAATTTGAGTACAAGATATTTTGATGACACAAAGAATGAGATAGTTTGGCTAACTGTCCCTGTGTAATGCCTATAATCTGCCTGGTATACAAAACTGCTGTGGCATTACCCTCACTAAAGGGTCCAGGCAATCCTGTTCTACAGCAGCTTGTTCATGGTAGTTTTGGCTGGTGCTTCTTTTTTAAGCCTGATTGTTTGATGCATTGGTGGCTATCTTTCAGGCTGGTTCTTAGGCAGTCCAGGCTCCCACTGAACATGATATGAAGCTGACTCTGTCTTTTAATGCCTATTGCTCTGCCTCCAACTCACAAAATTCTAGGATTACAATCACATACTATTTTTATTTGAGAGAAACCAAGTCTCACGAAACTTCGGCTGGCCTTAAAACTGCTCTGAAGATAAGGACGCCCTTGAATGTCTGATCCATCTACAGCCACCTCCTACTACTGGCATTGTCTAGATCTTCACACCCATTTTAATACAATCCTGGGAATAGGACCCAGGGCTTCCTAACTGCTAAGCAAGCATTTTACCAACTGAACAACACCCTTTTGCTTCCTTCTGCTTTTAGTGTAGGACTGCACATATCTCCTTTTGCACAAATATTTATTTTTATTATGAGTTATGAGTGTGTGTATATGTGTATCTGCATGTCTGTCTTTGTTGATATTTGCAGCTGAGTACATGTGCCCAAAATTATTATAAGAGAGTGTTAGATAATGTGAACTTCAGTAGAGGAAGGTGTGAGTGATGCATCATGGGTATTGGCAAGCGAACTTTAGGTTCTGTGGAAGTATAATAAGAGCCTGCCTTTATTTATTTATTTATTTATTTATTTATTTATTTATTTATTTATTTATATTTTTTACACTCCAGATTTTATTCCCCTCCTGGTCCACCCTCTGACCCTTCCACATCCCATACCTCTTCCCTGGCTCCCAATACTACAAGGATGACCCACCATCTACAACCCACCCCACCAGACCTCTAAACTCCAGTCTCTTGAATTTTAGATGAATCTTCTTTAACTGAACCCAGACCTGGCAGTCCTCTGCTGTATATGTGTTGGGAGCCTCATATCAGCTGGTGTATGCTGTCTGGTTGGTGGTCCAGTTTCTGAGAGATCTTGAAGTTCCAGGTTAACTGAGACTGCTGGTCCTCCTAGAGTGTCGCCCTTCTCCTTAGCTTCATCCAGCTTTTCCCTAATTCAACCACAAGGGTCAGTGGCTTCTGTTCATTTGTTGGGTGCAAATATCTGCATCGGACTCTTTCAGTTGCTTGTTGGGTCTTTCAGAGGGCAGTCAAGATAGGTTCATTTTTGTGAGCTCTCCATAGCCTCAGTAATAGTGCCTGCCTTGGGGCCCTCTCTAAGCTGGGCTTTGGACCTGTCACTGGACCTTTTTGTTCTCAGGCTTTTCTCCATTTCCAACCCTGCATTTATTTCAGACAGAAACAATTATGGGTCAGAGTTTGGCTGTGGTATGGCAATCCCATCTCTCACTTGATGCCCTGTCTTTCTGCTGAACGTGGGCTCTACAAGTTCCCTCTCCTCTGAAATGTAGGGCATTTCATCTAGGGTCCCTCTCATTGACCCTGAGAGTCTCATCTCCCAGGTCTCTGGTACATTTTGGAGGGCACTCTAAACCTCTACCTTTTGAGGTTGCCTATTTCCATTCTTTCTGCTGGACCTCAGTGCTTCAGTCCTCTTTCCCTACCCAATATCAGATCATGTGCCCCTCTCCCACACCCCCATTCCCTTTCCCTCCCAGTTACCTTTCTCCTTCCACCCTTGTGATTGCTTTCTTCTCCCTCCCAAGTGGGACTGAGGCGTCATTCTTCTTAAGCATTATAGTGACAACCAGGCTGAGAATTCACTAAGATCTAATATTGTTCCTCAAAAATTACTGTGGTTAATATCTTCTTAAGAAACTCAAGAAATTGATGAAAATTGTTAAACATCAGTCAACTGGCCAGGTATTAATTTCATGATAGTAATAGAGTATTGTTCTTTGAAATAAAGTTTGTGAAACTTTAAATTATTGCAGAATGTCAATTATGATGTATACTCTATTGGTTTAAATTAGCATGTTTTTCCTTATCTAACACACTGAGATCTTATGAGAAAGTTATCTGGAGGAAATATTTGTGAAACATTCTATTTTCAATCAAGGGTACTTGTCTATGCACATGCTCTTAGGGCAACTGAATTACTTGCAATTCTTTCTTCCGTTCTTCTTTCTTTCTTTTGTACTTTCTTCTTTCTTTCTGGTTGAACTAGAGATCAGGTTTTGTTTCTTGCAGATCTGTCACTTTGATGATTTTTTCCATTATTTATCAAAGTTTGAATATATAAAAAGCACTGTAGTACATACCTGCAATCCCTGTTCCTAGAAGGTAAGGAGGAGTATTTAGAGACTACCAGCCTGGCCTTGTGGTAAATCTCAGGGAAACCTAGCCTAAGAGGCTCTGTCTCAGGCAAGGTGAAATTCATTTTTTGGTGGAATTTATATAAAAAATAACAAGTGAGCAACCCATATCTAACAACAAAAGAGTACATACTTATGATAGAAGTCAAATAAGATGGTTTAGAATCATTGTTTATCCTATTTTCAAAGGTATCTCTCTATATATGAATCTGTCTGTCTATCTATCTATCTATCTATCTATCTATCTATCTATCTATCATCTATCATCTATCTAGTCATCTATCTTATAGGAGGAATGGTGGTGGCTACCACTGCATAAATGCTAGAAGCTGTGCAGCTGCAAAGGCAACTCCTCCAGGAGGACCTAGTTGAAAACTACCTGAGAGACCAAGGATTTCTGACACAGACAATGCCAGCCAATCAAGAACTGCTGCTTGGAAGAGATGCTTGCTTAGGACCAATGGGACTCAGGTGGAGGTATTAAATGAGCTTGTGACATTTGTAAGAGCTTGCTAGGCCTTTCTCATCTCTCCAAGTCTGTGCTAATTATTCTGTACCACTTCATCTCCAATCCCCAATGGCAAGTAGGGTCAGGCAGCGGGCAGTCCAGAGCACAGAACAGGCAGCTCTGTCTGTCTGTCTGTCTATCTATCTATCTATCTATCTATCTATCTATCTATCTATCTATCTGTCTATCTATCTGTCTATCTACCTATTTGTCATCTATCTATCATCTATATATCTGTTCCTTGTATAAAACATAAGGTTTAATGTGTATTAAAATTAAGTACAATCAAAGACAGGTTGGCAAATTTGTTTAAAATCTAAAGGATGTACTGAACATAAACCTGCAAACACTGTCTATTTCCATAAATTCCTTTACTAACTTAAAAACAAAGTCCCTTCAAAAATTGAGAGTTAGCTATTAATGTTATACAGCAATGTGTAAATATGTATATTATTTACAAAGCTATATTTTTCATTTAAAAATAATCTATGCCTATTTGACTTCATTTTACTGGCATGACAATAAAGTAAAATGTCAGACATTTTAATGTCTCCTTTTAGTCACAGATATTCATTCAGAAACATAAATATTACAAAGTAATTATTATGAGTTTTTACGTAAATAAAACTTTCAAAACAACAGTGATAGAAACCTTCTAAAAAGTCAGAAATTATAAAAGAATAAATTGACCCTTTTAAACCAAACAAAAAATACAGGCATGACGTTTGCTCATTTCATTCAGAGTTTACAAATATGTTGTAAATTAAGTATAGAATACTGTTGTAATTATTTAGTCCTGGCCCAATGTTTCTGTCCTGCCTTAGAACATTTAAATTCCTGGATTATAAACACACACAACCTTAATATTTATAATAGCTTTAAACAGTACAAAACCTGGGCAGATGCCTAAGCCCTATGCTGTTAGAGTCTACTTTCCTATCCCTAACTCCAGGATATTACTTGCTATGTTTCTTTTGGGCCACTCTGAATTCCAATTGGCCTGCCCACAGGGCCACATTCTCTTGACTCCTAAACCATGGTGGCTTCTTCCTCCTCTTGCACTCTTCCCTTCATGGTTCCTCTCTGAGCCTAAACCTATGAAACTTAAAACCCACCTATGTCTCTTCTGCCCAAATATTAGCTGTTGTCACCTTTATTTACCAATCAGAAATAACTTAGGGGCAGAGTCACTTAGTGTCATATATAGGGACTCTCTTCTAGAAGACCAACAGAGATCATTAACCTTAACACATGGGGACTCACAGAGACTGGAACACCAACTAAAGAGCATATATGAGCTGTACCTAGCCCCCCCCCCCCATATGTGTAACAAATATACAGCTTAGTCAACATGCAAGTCTCCCAATAAACTGGAGCAGTAGCTGTCCTTGACTCTGTTTCCTGATTACATCATGTTCCCAATAAAAAATAATAATTATATAGCAACTTTAACAATAAAAATAAGATATTTAGTAATTTGTTTTATCTGACATAGAACATAAATGTTTTATATAGAAGTGATTACAGGAAATAAAATGTTATTTAAGCTTTATATTTAACATTTTTATTTGAAAAGATTATATTCTTAAATATGAACCATTCCTTTTCAATCATCAAAACATAAAACTGGATTGAAATGAGATCTTAGTGTGAATGAGAAAATAG
This sequence comes from Montemys delectorum, assembly GCA_019843815.1. Taxonomy (NCBI): domain Eukaryota; kingdom Metazoa; phylum Chordata; class Mammalia; order Rodentia; family Muridae; genus Montemys; species Montemys delectorum. The sequence continues at coordinate 9,795 of JADRCD010125425.1, forward strand.
CAAAAAACTCACTATCCTAAAAAATAATTTTAAGGTTAGAGAAATTGATAGAAACAAGTCAATGGGATTTCGTTTAGAATATAATTCTATGTGGTAATAGGACAGACTTTCTTAAGGAAAATCTATAAAAAAAAAAAATTAGACACTGAGATGGTGGATTCCCTCATCTCAAATGAGATCTGATCTAATAGCTTATGTGTTATGCTTTTGTTTGTTATAATAAATATTGGTTGTTTGAAAGCTCACACCTGATTAGAAAAGACTAGCGCAGAAAAGGAAAATATAAGACAATTTTGCTCAGCATTTTTATGTCTATATTTAGTATAATATACAAAAATATCATTCTTGAATTTCATTTTCAAACCCAAAAAATACCAACAACTGAAGAAATGGTTACAGCGAAGTTGAAATAGAGCAAAATTTGTTGTGAAGAGTTTAATAGAGTAAAGAATACAGAAAATTATATTATTGTAGTGTTAAATATTAAGAAAATTATTAAAATATTCTTGGACAAAACTCAAGTTATTTTTATGCATGTGTGTGTGCAGATCCACACAAGTACCCCATCCCTGGATTTTTGTAGAAGACATTCTTGGCCATATTTTATTAGTATGTTGTCAAAATTTATGTCAACTATGTAATTCTTGATGTCCTGTATTTGCATATTATGGACATCAATTCAATATTTGGAACCAAGGCTTTTAACCATTGTTTTTCTTTTGTGTTATTCCATTCTAGGTTAATAGTCCTGTAATCAATTCTGATAACAATTTTTCTGTCACTAGAGCAGCAAAATTCTTACCTCATGTATTTATTTAAATATTCTGAAATATAAAATTTACATTTCATTTTCTTACATTATGTGATTTGTAATAATTTTTATTTATTAACACTTGTATGAATTAACACACCAAATCTCAGCATATATAAGTTTATTTCTCTCATTTTTTAATTAATTAATTAATTGCCACTACACTCTGGTACTTCCTGATGCACAGTTTAGGGATTTTTTTCTGAACCCTCGTAGTATCATTGAAGCATCCACTTACTTTCAAACACTTTAGCTGATTGTATGTCTGTGAACTATTGATTTCTTCTTTGTATTATTGATTGTCTACTTTCTACTATTGATTAGAAATTGCTTCTTCAGATACTCACTAAACAATTGAGGTTGCCAAGAGCATGGTTAGATGTCTAAATTCATGATCAAACTAAGCCTTCCTTAAAGTATGTTCTGTCTTTGTAAGAAACTAAAAGCCTGTAAGTAATGAGCAGGAAGTCTATACACATATGTGTATATCACATGCTTCCTGGTGCCTTCAGAGGTCAGAAACATTGTCAAATTTCCTAGAATGAGAATTACAGGTTGTTGTCAGCCAAAACATGGGTACTAGAACTGAGCACACGTTCTCTGTAAAGCAGTAAATGTTTTTAACTGCTGAGCTGTCTGTCCAAGCCTTTCATCTTATTCTTTTATAATATGATCCCATGTATATATAATGTTTCATTAAACATTCTAATTGATGTTTATGTGTGTATTTATATATACCCATGAAGTTTCAAAGCAAAATGTTTAATTATCTGGAAAAATAATGAAATTTTGTGAATTTCAGATGAATAACTTATTTGCAAACTTATGCATTTTCTACATTGTTATTTCATAAGGAATACATTTCAAAGAAATCCAAGTCTTTAGAAGCAATCGTGTGTGTTGCATGGACGTAGAATTGAGAGATGATTCTCCTAAAGTGTTATCTATTTTGAACATTTAAATACAGAATCATGGATTTTCTTTCTTGGGCAATCTTTTTAAAGAACATTTACAAAGAAATTAGTATTCAGAAATATATATTTTTTATCTCACTCTAGTGCAAAAGGACATCTCATTGAACATTATGTATGCCTCAGTTTACACAGTCTCAGTGTATTCTTTATCTCACATCCTCACTGAGTATTGAGTTATCTTTTGGTCCTTTCAACATCAAGTTTAAGTCTAATCTTAAGCCAGTATTGGAATTTTGGCAAACTGTAGCCACATTTCTGTAATTAAAAACTTGTTCTTTGCCTTTTGTGCAGGATCATTGTATCTGCTGTTGACATCCATAAAACTGATGCAGGCCAACTTATCAACATGTGAGTTGTGGGAAATCTTAGCCTCTTCACAATTATTTACATTCAGTAGCTATGTATAAAAATTATTTGGCAAAGGTCTTTTATTAAGAAAGAAATATAAAATTAATTATTTATTTTCTTTTTCTGGTTTGTTTTAATTCTGTTAAAAACAGCTAAAATCTATAATTAGGATCAAAAAGTTTGTCCAATATTATTTCAGAAATGGAGGCTTTCAGATACGGTTGAACAGTTGCTTGCAATCTGCATGCTACCAAGAGTAAGTATGAAAATGGCTTAAGACAAAAATCATAGACTTACTTAAAACATAGTTTTGAATTTTTGTAGCCTACTTGTACAGTTCTGACAATGCATTATGACATTATGACAAATATTATGACAAAAATTTTAACATTATGACAATGCCAAAATATTAGACATACCTACTAGATGGAATCTTAGTTTCCAGATTTTTCTTATTCTACATGATATGCATAAATCTATCAATAATCCGAGATATCCTCCTTTTTTAATTGGCATTTAATGTAATGCAACAGTAACTTTTGACATAAGTATAAAGAGAATTTTGGAAGGGAAATGTCAGTCAAATTATTTATATCAAAATCATTAGAGTGAATCTCTTCTTCATTATCCATTACAAGGAAATCACTAGAATGTAAGAAAATTTAATTCTACTTTTTGTGATCTGTCTTAACATTATAGATAATAAAGCACTTTGCTTGCAAATACCATACACTTTAAAAATCCTGTTACTGACTATATTACAAAATTCAATTAGTTACTTTATTCTCTACTGGACACCATTAGATTCTTCTGGATGCATTTTCAAATGTGCTGCGTATTCAAACACATGCTTCTATGAATGCATATTGGATACTTAACTGTAGTGTGTAAATTATAACTGGGCATATGAAAACTATGTAAAATTATTAGCATAATAGTAAAATATATCTTAAATTTCATTTCAGAAGTGACTTTACCATCATATGGACACATTTAACACAGCCTTGATGCTAAGTATTTAATATAGTATTTTTCTTTTTCCATTTTTTGGCAAATAAAGGAAGATTTCCATAAAATATAGAAATGTTTGACTATATTATATATAACCTTGATCTAATTGTTGACAAGATGTTTGTCTAGTACCATGATTTAGAGGATATTTAGGTTGACATTCTGTATATCTTTTTTGACCTGGTTGAAAGTGTGTGTGTGTGTGTGTGTGTGTATCACCCTACTAAAACTCAAGATAAAAACGTATCATCAAATATTTTTCTTAGTTCTAATATTTAGCTTATACATTATTTAACTTTTAAGTTGATTACTGATTAATTATTCTAGCACCAATCAGGATTTCTACCTGATTTCATTGTCTGCTATGGATAATAATCATCTGTATGAAAAAAAGACAAACTCTACAAATCCATTGAGTCAAAATTCTACATACTAAAATCAGTGAGCATTAATATTATCTGTAACACAGCTTACTGTCACCAATATTATCAGATAACTTTGATTCAGATATTCTTATTTGCATCTACATTAGCTTACTTGCGCACTCCTACCAACATTATCCTATGTCTTCCTTCTGACAAATTGTTTCAACAGATATACATTATTTTTAAATCAGAATTTATAGTTGAAAAGTATAAAAAAAACTATTATACTAAATAAAATAACCCAAGACTAAGAGACAAATATAGCATGTTCTCTTACTTGCCTTTCATCCAAGTCTTAAAGTTTCATCACATAACTTGGAGTAGCTACAATAGCCAGGAAGATAAAAAAGTGCCACTGGAGGCAGAAGAAGAATCTCTACAGAAGATATTAGTGGAGAACAGTTACTATGAAAACAGAAGTGAGAAAGGAATTAGTAATTAAACATTATAGATTACTTGCATTACTCTGGTTTGTCTACCAAAACATGGAAATAAGAGTTCATTAATTCAATCAGAGGACTTGGAGAAATCATGCTGTTAGTGACTCGAACATCTCCTCTCAGTGAGTCAGTTTTTATGGTGTTGGAAAATGCTGTGGAAGTTGCCATGGGCCAAATTATCAATAGTGCTATGAAGGTGTAAAGCCTGTGAATCCCAATGTCTAGCCTGTCAAGGTATTTCCAGTGGTGGAAAAGTGGTACCTTTATGTTGGGCATAACTAATAGTTCTCTAATTGTAATTAAGACACTGCCATTAAAAGGAATATATGGACTAGCTCTATAAATATAGCCAAGAAACTGGACTTCAGATGACATATATCATAGGAGACTATTACTCCTATTTGCTAAATTATAGTTTTCAACTTCTATTTAAATACTTCCCCTTAACCCCATGCATAAGTATAGCGGTCACCTCTAAAGAGCCATCTTTTCCAGCAGATGAGAATTACTGCAGAGTCAAATGTAGAGAAAGAGTTACACTGAGATGCAGATTCCCAAAGGGAATGTCTATATTGCAAGCCCTACACCTAAGGCTAAGGGAATATCACTCAGAAAAGAGACAGAAATATTATAAAAGCCCAATGTTAAGAACAAATGCTATCAGAGTATGTCTTCTGCACACATGACAGGCTTGCTATAACCAGGAATTCTCAACACTATGTTTACCAGCACAAATCCTATGAATATCCAAGCAGTCCTCATGCCAACATGAATTGAGGAAAATATCACAGGGCCCTACACTTAGATGAAAAAAAAAAAAAAACGCAGTCTGATTAATGGCTGCTGAGGCATAAAAGTCATTTTCTCTCAGTGACAAGGTCCCAATCATAAATGTCCATCCAAATACTGAAATGAAGTAGATAAAAAAATGTTAATTGGTGTAAATAATGTTTTATTTTTAACTTTATTATCTGATTTACAACTGAGAAATACTGATGCTTACAGAATTTTATATTTTGATATGAAAATATCAAATATATGAAAGTTTCCCTGTTATTTATAATTCTACTTCTCTGAGTTAAATAATAGAATGACTATAAGTTTCTAGGGTAAAGAACGTCCTAGACCCAAGTAGGCATGTTCAATGACTCTTCTGCTTTGACTGCTGAAGTGTATGATGAATGTTGGGTTGCTTTGTTATCTCAAATCATGGCATAAGGCGTTGAAAAAAGGATACATGATCTTAGCCATTCTGACTTGTGTGAGGTGGAATCTTAGGGTAGTTTTGATTTGCATTTCCCTGATGACTAAGGATAGTGAACATTTATTTAGGTGCTTCTCAGCCATTCAGTATTCCTTAGTTGAGAATTCTTTGTTTAGCTCTGTACCCCATTTTTAATTGAGTTATTTGGTTTTCTGGAGTCTAATTTCTTCAATTCTTTGTATATATTAGATATTAGCCCTCTATCAGATGAAGGATTGATAAATATGCTTTACACCTCACACTAGTCAGAATGGCTACGATTAAAAACAGGTGACAGCAGATGCTGGTGAAGTTGTGGAGAAAAAGAAACACTCCTTCATTGCTGTTGGGATTGCAAGCTGGCATAACCATTCTAGAAATCAGTCTGTGATTCCTCAGAAAATTGGACATAGTACTACCTGAGGACCCAGCTATACCACTCCTGAGCATATACCCAGAAGATGCTTCAACATGTAATAAGGACACATGCTCCACTATGTTCATAGAAGCCTTATTTATAATAGCCAGAAACTGGAAAGAACCTAGATGTCCCTCAACAGAGCTATACAGAAAATGTGGTACATCTACACAATGGAGTACTACTCAGCTATTATAAACAATGAATTTATGAAATTCTTAGGGAAATGGATGGATCTGGAGAATATCATCCTGAGTGATGTAACTCAATCACAAAAGAACACACATAGTATGCACTCACTGATAAGTGGATATTAGCCCAGAAGCTTGGAATATCCAAGATACAATAAACTGAAGAAGAAGGAAGACAAAGTGTGGATACTTTGATCCTTTTTAGAAGGGGGAACAAAACACTCATGGTAGGAATTTCAGAGATGAAGTGTAGAGAACAGACTGAAGGAATGACAATCTAGAGACTGCTCCACCTAGGTCCTTCCCATATATAATCACCAAACCCAGACACTATTGTGGATACCAGCAAGTGCTGGCTGACAGGTGTCTGATATAGCTGTCTCACCAGAGGCTTTGCCAGTGCCTGACTAATACAGTAGAGGCTCACAATCATCCATTAGAATGAGCACAAAGTCCCCAATGAAGGAGATAAAGGGCCCAAGGAGCTGAAGGGGTTTGAAGTCCCATACAAGGAACAACAATATGAACTAACTAGTACCCTCAGAGTTCCCAGGGACTGAACCACCAACCAAAGAATACATACGGTGGGACTCATATCTACAGCTGCGCATGCAGCTGAGGATGGCTTAGTCTCATCAATAGGAGGAGAGGCTCTTGGTCCTGTGAAGGCTCTATGCCCCAGTGAGGGAAATGCCAGGGCCCAGAAGCAGAAGAGGGTAAGTTGGTGGGCAGGAGGAGGAGGAAGGGAATATGGGGGTTTTGGGAGGGGAAACAAAGAGGGGAGAACGTTTGAGATGTAAATAAAGAAAATGTCTAATAAATTTTAAAAAAAAATTAAAAGGATATATGCAGAAGATGTGCTGAGAGAATTCCATTCTTCTTTCCAAGTTAATAAAAATACAAAGATCATTTAGTGTTTTTTGTTTGTTTGTTTGTTTTTTGTTTTTGTTTTTGTTTTTTTGGCTTTGGTTGGGTTTTTAGTTTGTTTGTTTGTTTGTTTGTTTGTTTTCAAGAGCTGAGGACTGGACTCCAGGGCCTTTCCCTTGCTAGGCAAGCACTCTACCACTGAGCTAACTCCCCTTCTTTTTTTCTTTCTTTCTTTTATAATTGGATATTTTCTTTCTTTACTTTCCAGGTCTCTCCTCCAGAAACCACCTATCCCTTTCCCCATCCCCCTCCCCCAGCCTCTATGAAGATGTTCCACCAACCACCCATGCATTCCTGCCTTCCAGCCCTGGCATTCCTCTTTCCTGGGTCATCAAACCCCCTCAGGCCCAAGGGCTGCTATTCCTACTGATGTCCCAACAAGGCTATCATCTCCTACCTATGCCACTAGAGCCATGGGTCCCTCCATGCATACGCTTTGGTTGGTGTTCCAGTTCCCAGGAGTTCCTGTAGGTCTTTCTTGTTGACATTGTTGCTCCCCACATGGGGCTGCAAAACCCTTCATCTCCTTCAGTTTCCTCTCCAATTCCTCCATCAGGTAGCCCATGCTCATTGGTTGGCTGCAAGCATCCTTCTCTGTATTTGTCAGGCTTTGGCAGAGTCTTTCAACAGACAGCCATGCCAGGTTCCTATCAGCATGCCCTTCCTACCATCCTCAATAGCATCTGGGTTTGGTGATTATAAATGGGATGGATCCTCAAGTGAGGCAGTTTCTGGACGGCCTTTCCTTTAGTCTCTGGTACATACCTTGTATCCATATTTGTTCCTGTGAGTATTTTGTTTCCCTTTCTAAGAAGCACAGAAGCATCCCCAGTAAAATTCCAACTTAATTCTTCATAGAGTTAGAAAGATCACTTTGCAAATTCATTTGGGAAAAAAAAAGGATAGCAAAAATTTTTCTCAACAATAAAAGAATTTCTGGTGGACTCACCATCCCTGACCTCAAGCTATACTACAGAGTAATAATGATAAAATCTGCATGGTATAGGTATAGGGATAGGTAGAAAAAATGGAATAGAATTGAAGACCCAGAAATGAACCCACACACCTATGCCCACATGATCTTTGAGAAAAGATCTAAAGCCATCCAGTGGAAAAGAGACAGCATTTTCAACAAATGGTGATGGTTCATCTGGAGGTTAACATGCAGAGAATTCAAATTGATCCATTCTGATTTGCTTGTGCCAATCTCAAGTCCAAGTGGATCAAAGACTTCCACATAAACCTATATACATTGAATCAAATAGAAGAGAAAGTGGGGGAAAGCCTCGAATACATGGGAACAGGGGAACATTTACTGAACAGAACACCAATGGCTTATTCTCTAAGATGAATAATCGACAAATGAGACCTCATAAAATTGCAAAGTTTCTGTAAGGCAAAGGACATTGTTAATAGGACAAACGGCAATAAACAGACTGGGAAAATATCTTTATAAATCCTACATCTGGTAGAGGATTAGTATGCAATGTACACAAATAACTCAGAGGCAGTCTTTCTAAGCAGACCAATACAGACAAAATCTGAGAGAAGCCAATTTGAGTCAGTAAACTTGGAGAGGAGTTTGAGCCAGAACAATTGATTGGAACCAGCCATCCAAAGTTTAGAAAGAGCTAGACAGTGTGAGTTTATTCAACAGTAAGTTTTCATTTTGAAACATTATAGACCTAGGCTATCAGATGGAGACAAGAAGATGAAGTTTTCAAGGTCCAGGTTTGCAGAAGTTTAGATTGGATGCAGGCTAGAGCCTCCAGACCTAGGCCTAGGGATAGTTAAATAGGAGCACTGTGGGCTGAGCCAAAGCCAAGTATTTGAAAAGCTTGGGTTCCACTCTCAGTGCAACCATTAGTTGTGAAGAATATCTGAATCCAGCAGAAGATGCACAAGTAAAAACAGTTATTTCACCCTTTCATAGGATCTATGATTAAGTCATAGTTCAATAATAAAGAGTAGGGCTTTGGGAGCCTGTCCCATTCTCCGTTTGGGCCCATCATACCTAGGCCAAGAGTAGATAACTATAAATGTTGATAAACAACCATTAGTATAGGTTCAAGACTTTATTTCATTTTTTATGCTTTTTGATAATTTCATAATTTATATAAATAATTTCAGCTTCCCCATCTACTCATTGTATCTTCTCTCCTGTTTTCCTTACTTCAAGCTTATGACCTCTTCTTCTATGATAATTATTTCCAAAATATATACACATTATATCTCCATCTCTATCTCAGTCTCTATCTCTATCTCTATGCTACATATTGAGCCCATTTAGAATTGTAATTGTTTGCATGATTTTATGGTTGACCTCTATGATGTGAATAGTCCATGGGGCTTCTCCTAGAAGAAGACTAATTATTTCTATTCCCACATCTTTTGATTTTTGATTGTAGGTACATATTTAAAAGTGGGATCGTGTGACAGTTCCAGAATCAGAGGTGGCATACAGCCGAGTGTTATTCTGTGGGTCATGTGTAGGTAGTCATACCCTAGCAATTTCACAAAGGCATAATTTTTAAATTCAAACCATAAGTGGTTCTTTCTGTGAAGTCATCTCATCAGGATATATGAGTGATAAAGTACCGGGTGAGCATCCAAGCAATTGCAATGTAGGTTTTCTGTTATAACAAACTCTGCTTAATACTGAAAAACTGTCAGATTACTCCCAAATGCCTAATGTTGACATACCTGGAAAAGAGAGTTCTTCAATTATTTGAAATAATAGATATGAAACATACTTCGTATTTTTTTGTTACTTCTTTTTATGGTATATTTTGATGTAATTTCTAGCAGAAGTTTAATAATCTTGTATTGATTAATGGATTTATGTTCCCAAAACAAATTTTTATTTGGTCAACCTTTTTCATGCTACGGCCCTTTCATACAGTTCCTCATATTGTGGTGATCTCCCTACCCACCTACAAAATCATTTTATTACTACTTCATAGCTGTAATTTTGCTACTGTTATGAATAACAATACTTTATGTTGTTATGAATAACAATCTGATATGCAGTATATCTGACTGGAAACTGTCAATGAGTTCACTATCTACATGTTGAAAAACACTAGTCTATAGGCTCAATGTCCTTTACAAGATAGAGAAGGTAATACAGAGTTGGTATACCTGGCACATAGCTCTCTGGAAACAGATATAGCCAATATTCTCATATGCACACTGGCAGCCTATCTAGGTTCACTTCTGTGAAACAATTTTAAGTGTCTTTGATCAAGAGTGCTAGAGAACTCTGCTACAGGTAGTGGCCACTAATAATGTGCATCTGTACTTCTTGCCTGGCATCTCATTTCTTTTTTTTTCTTTTTTTTTTGGCATCTCATTTCTTAGTAAGTTTTATCTGCTTTATTGTTCAGTAATTAAACAAATAGTTGTACGTAACTAAAATATAGAATCCAAGAAGTCCATTTCCACAGCTGGCAGTCTGATACATCAGAAGTTTAATTGCTCAAGTTCATAGTCAGAGGCCAAATTGTTTATTATCATTTGCTTAACAATTACAAATGAGTGGGTAGGTAGAAGTGGGTACTCTGGACACTATTAGCATTCTTTCATAATTGATTTTCATAATTTTCATCATTCTTTCATAATTGATTTTCTTCAAAGTATCTTTTCAATAGGGGCTAAGTTCCTACAGAATGAGTGAGAATACCCATCTTTATAAGCAGAGACTAATCTTCAAACTGTTAATGCTTGTTGCCACAAAAGAGATTTAAATCATAAAAACTAGTCTGAATTCTTTCTCCAGAGAATCACTAGTCAAAGAAAGACAGATTGAATTCTTGTCTCTGTCAAGTCCCTGAAGAGTACAGCATTTTCACAGACATGATTTCTCTTGAGTGTGAATGAAAATAGTATGATGCTTTCTCTTTCTAACTAAGATACTTGAAATTAATACCCAGGCGCATCCTTAGAACACAGATTTGCCACCCCCACATGGAGGATCACAGTTTCTTTTCTACTTTTGTCACTAATTCTAGGACCATGAAATTTCTGTTCTTAGTTATATTCTTTAATTTTATGTAGAAATCAGCATTTATTTTCATAAAGCTACTATCAACCACTGTATAAAGACGTTTCAGTTAGCTACATATGACATATAAAAGTCTCAATAGATCCTAAATGAACACACCATACTGTTTCTTAGTTAAAATATAGTTATTATAAGAAAGTCCTAAGTTAATGCCATACATGTGTGTATGTTGGTGTGTCTGATATAAGTAAAGTACATAAAACTGTTAACAGTAGATAATACTTGATAATGATACTGAACAACCATGTATTCTTCTATGTTTTGACTGTACTGTTTTAGACTGAACCATTTTTGGTTATTTTAACTACTGTGTCTTTAAAACACAGAGGCTACAATTCTGTTCAAGTATAGTCATTTAATTTCTGACAAAGAAGTGAACAGCAGAATTTTAGATAAGACTGTCTCAACATATAGTTCAAGGAAAACTGAAAAACATGTAGAAAAAATAGAACCTGATCCTTTTCTCTCTGTATCAACAAAAATCATTCCTAAATAGATAAAAAATTCACACTGTTAGACACAAATCTTTGAAAAAATAGAAATTATAGTAAAGAGTTTACATAGAAATAACTGGTGTAGGTAAGAACTTTTTGATTAGGGGAACAGTCTCTGGGGAAATAGGGACCTCATGAGATTAAAATGCTTCTATACAACAAAGAAGGAAACTGTCATGTAAAAAGCTAGCTCATGTAATTGTAGAAATGATTGCATATAATATATATGGAGACAGATAGAGATAAACATAGATAAAGACATATTTGACAAAAGTGGTGTCTAGTATATAAAATAATTTTAAAAATTATGCCTAAATAAAGCACATAAAAGACTTTAAATTGTTTATGTATTTAACTGTTCAACATGTTTACCCAATATAGAAATATATAACAATACTACATTAATATGTAATTTATTTCCACTATAATGGCTATTATTAAGAAAATATGTGGGAGCAATCAGGTGGCTCAGTATGTAGTGGTTCCTCCTTTTAAAGCATTATAACTTGAGTTCAATACCCTGGAGTCATATATTAAAAGTAAAGAAATGACTCCCACAGGTTGTCCTCTGACCTTCAAATATGTACTGTGTCTTACAGGTATTAAAATATATACATATACATACACACACACACACACACACACACACACACACACA
>JADRCD010125435.1:0-18851 GCA_019843815.1 Montemys delectorum
GGATGTAAGAGCACATTGGGCTTGCATATAATACTTGCAAGGTTCTGAGCCAGTCAAATTTAAGATTTGCTTGTTTTTATATTATGAGGATATATTTGATGTGTAAGCTTTTACAAGTTTATTTTTATGTGTGTGTGCGTGTGTGTGTATGTGTATGTGTGTATATTTGCACACACTACGTGTGCAGGTACCTCAGAAGCCAGAAGAGGGCTTCAGATTCCCTGGAGCTATAGCTGTAGGTGCTTGTGAGTTGCACAGTGTGGGTGCTGGGATCTGAACTTGGGTTCTCTGCAAGAGCAGCAAGTACTCTTACCCACTGAGCTACCCTTCCAGCCCCTTGCTTCCATATTCTAGTTTATTCATATGATGGCTTCCTAGAAATATAATGAAATATTTATGGGGATGTTGATCTGTGGATATTCCTACCAAGAGAAGACCGAGTCAGAGTCATCTTTGTTGCACGGCCTTACCAACCTTAACAAGCTCAGTTTTCTATAGTATTGGACTACAATCCCTTCTACAGAGCTATAAAGCATAATTACTGTAAGAGAGAAGTATTAATCTGAGGAAGAATGAGAGATGGCCCCTGAGACTATAAAGTACCACAGCCCAGCCACACATATATAAGCCCTTTTCCTTACAGGTTAAAATATTACACCACAATTGTGTAGGAAACCACATATCTATGTTTTCATTTCTCATGAAAACAAGTGAGTTAATGGGTGATAATGCTTGGCCTAGCCTCTTCCATACCAATATACTGCTTCCTCCTGCTTTTAATCAGCGGCATTGCTTTTGCAGTGAAGTGCATGTGCATCCAAAGAGCACCAGGCCTGTAGCCAGGCAGTGAGTGACAAGCAGTGCAGGCATAGGTCCTGTTGGTGGTGCTCAGAACCATGGAGGCTGCATATCTAGGCAGTGCAAAGGTAGCATGTCAGAAGCAGGACTCCTCACCTCCCGTATTGTGTGAAGAGGACAGGGTGCAGAGGTCTCTCAGGAATGCTTCCTCATCCCTCCTTTGGACTAGAGGCAGCCCTGTTTCCAAAGACCTCTCTGTGGTAGGGAAGCTAATAGAGCAGGTGCAGCTCATGGATGCAGGCATGGATGCAGCCGTTCCTATGCAGAACAGAGAGTTTGGAGAGCATGGATGGTCGGGAAGGACTTTCTGGAGACCGTGGTGCTCCTCTGGCCTGTTCATCAGGTGCAAGGACTACAAGGGACTGGGGAGGGAGGGAGGGTGTCTGTGAGGGACCAGGGCTTTGGGCCTGTGGAGGCCGGGCTGGTGCTCACCTAGGGGTGGACAGGGCACATGGAGCGGCACTTGGACATTCTTTTTTTTTTTCTTTTCTTTCTTTTTCTTTTTCTTTTTTTTTGGTTTTTCGAGACAGGGTTTCTCTGTGTAGCCCTGGCTGGCCTGGAACTCATTCTGTAGACCAGGCTGACCTCGAACTCAGAAATCTGCCTGCCTCTGTCTCCCAAGTGCTGGGATTAAAGGCGTGTGCCACCACCGCCCGGCTTGTACATTTTTTTTTTAACATTGACTACGACTCCTTCTGCAGAGCTATAAAGCATAATACTGTAAGGGAAAAATGATCTTAGAGAAAACTGTGGTCACATGGTGTCATCCCGTGTCACGCAGTGAGCATAACATTAAAGTCCTTCCTTAACCCTTTAAGCCTCACTATACTGTTAATCTGCTGTCACAGAACCTCAGTCTAGGCAGAAATGTTTTACAGAGTTTAACATTGAGTATAGAACCCAGGTCTTAAATGTTTAAATGACTGTGCTGAGGTATTTTTATATAACAAAATGTACAGATCCTAAGTCTGCAGTGGAGCTTGACATACTCCTACTCTAGCAGCTGAAATGCCCTACACCCTGTGTAGTCAAGCTTCCCCATCTTGAACTAGCCATTCATCCTTCTGTCACTTCAGCTGCCATCTTCCTGGGCTGTGGTCTGTGTGAGTAGAAGGAAGTATGTTTGCTTCTTCTCTGGACTTTGTCTGTGAGGTTCATGTGTCACAGGTTGTCCTTGTAGGGTATCACTCTGCATGGGCCCTGGCTTACCCATTTGCTGGCTGGTTTGCACTTATTTTTAGTACTCATAAATAAGGCCATTGTGAAATCTGATTATAAGTGTTTATGTACATATTTTTCATTTCTTTTGGGTAACTTGTATGTGTGCATATTTTTACAAATACATACTTGTAGTATGTATGTGTACATCTACATACATGTAGTACATAAAAGCATAAGGTGTCCGCCATTCAGCTACTGTAAGCAGCTACTTAACTCCCCCAGCCGCAGTAAAAGTTCTGGTTGCTTGCAGTCCTTGCCAAACTTGGTTCTGTCATCTTTTAAATTTCCTATGTTGTATGTAGTGTTTCTGTGTCTTCGTGTGGGGTTCCTTGATGGCTGGTGATGTGTAGCCTTTTTACATGCTTATTAGCCATTGCTGTATTTTCTTTTGTGAGCTATCTGTGACTGGCTCTTTTTATAGTGGGACATGAATAGTAAAAAGAGCATCATAAAAGGCCAGGGTTTCTTGTGTGTCTTTAGTCTTCCTTTTTTCTTCAAGATCAAATCTATATCTAGTACTTTCCTTTTTTGAACAGTGTTGTAGTTAAGACATTTATAACATTCAACTGTCACTATCTAGTGGTAGTTAAAGAACAGCATTTTATACTGCTAACATGTAATACTGATTATGATATATACATATAATAAGCATGTACAGGGTAAATAGTATGTACTGTACCTAGTAAGACATAATGAACCCTCTGTGAACCTGCTCCTTGCCTCAGAACCAGGGTGTTCCATATTGGTGGACCTATCTCAGACCTCTGGACACCATATTACCTATCATACATCCTCTGTGTCATGTAAATATAACATAAATGGAGTGGCAAGTAACTAAATTCTTGGAAATTGTGAGTGAGACTTTTTTAGTGTGTATCAACGTTGTGACCCTGTAGCTCAGTCATACTGTATCTGGTGCAATATGAATTGTTTTTATAAAGTTAGAGGTTTTGATGGAGGGAAGGATAGGGAGGCTTTCGGTTTTGTGGGTTGTTTTGTTTTTATTATTTTTTAAGATAGGGTTTCTCTGTGTAGCTTTGAAACTCACTCTGAATACCAGGCTGGCCTCCAGCTCACAGAGATCTGCCTACCTCTGCCTCCCGAGCACAGGATTAAAGGTGAAAGTCACCACCACACTGATTTTGTGGATTCTTTGTTATTGTTTTATGTTTTTAGAGACAGAGTTCCTCTGTATATTCCCTGGTTTCTGGGGCTTACTCTGTAGACCAGGCTGGCCTAGAACTCAGAGATCTGCCTGCTTCTGCCTTCCCAGTGCTGGGATTGATGGCGTATGCCCCCCCCCCCCCCCCCCGCCAGCTCCACGTTTATGCTTATGTTTAGTTTGTGTGTTTTATGTCCTGCATTTGGCAGCTGAAGTTTGTGGGCAACCGGCCACTGCTGGACACTTTGCCTTTCATGTATGATCTCAGAAGAGACTGCACCAGGGGGATGAGGTAGTTTGCGTTTATTATTTTCTTAAAGGACAGTCTTGCTATACCATGGAATTTGCTATGTAGCTGAGACTGTTCCTGAGCTCTTGTCAGTGCTCCTGCCTCTGCTTCCTGAATGTTGGAAGTACAAACATATGCCACCTCACCAGCTTTAAATTCCCATTTTGGATATCTTGTTCAGTGAAGAAACTATCTTAAGGTAATGCAGTGTGATTAAAGAAGTCAGTCCCAGGGAGTTCAGTGGCACAAGGTGAGCACACAGGGTGTGCACTGCTCTTAGTAGTGATGCCACCACCACTCATGCCAGGAGCAAAAGAAAGGCCTTTGATCCTTTCTCCATATTTATGTTTAGTTTTGTTTCTGTTCTTGTTTTGAGACAGGACCTGAGTAGCTTTGCTTATTCTGGAACTAGTGGTATAGACCAGGCAGCTTCCATATGGACCAGTGCCCCTGAGTGCTGGGATTAAATGCGTATACGTATACTACCGTGCCCTGCCCAGGCCTAGCTGTTTAGTTTTTAGTTTCTCTATTTTGCAATGTTTGTGTTGTAAATTTTTTCATAGTTGTAAGAAATAAAGGGATGAGGTGTGTGTGTGTGTGTGTGTGTGTGTGTGTGTGTGTGTGTGTGTGTAGAACAAGAATGAGTACGGCAGAGGCAGAGTGGTAGAAATGCCACCGAGAGGTGCAGTGACTCCTGTGTGAGGTGAATGACAGGGACAGAGACCTCAGACACTGTCCTGTCAGTTACAGTGACTTGTCTCCATTCCAGGACGCCTTGTTCTTCCTCAAGGATTTCTTTACAAGTCTTTCTACAGAAGTGGAGCTTCTACTGACTCCAGATCCAGAAGGTACTTAACACACAGTCTGAGGGTTCTGCTGTAAGCAGGAAGTCTCTGACTTAGGATAGGGCCACTTCCTCAGAATGCCTTTGTAATGTCACTCATAAGTGAATCTAGTACCTGAAGCCACGGAGTACTGGCTCAGCCCGTACACCATTGTGAAGTGACTACTGACTGAAGAGCTGTGGGCACCCAGCACCACCAGAAGACAGACTGCACACTGCTAGGAAAAGGTCAAAGTTGATGTTCCAAGCACAGTGTTTGTGGAATGTACACACTTCTCTCCCTTGTGAGGTTAACATTGCTAAGTCAGGACTGGCTGTCTGTAAATTGATTTTAATTGCTGTGCTGTTTTCGAGTGTAAATTGATTTTAATTGCTGTGCTGTTTTCGAGTGTAAATTGATTTTAATTGCTGTGCTGTTTTCGAGAATGTCCTTGCAGCACTCTTTCTTCTTTGTGCATTCTCTGCTCGTTACATATGTTATGTTAATGTAACATTAAGAGTGTGAGGCCGAGCAGATGCCTGTCACAGGCCTGCTTCCCCAGTGCAGTGTGCAGCCTCACCAGCATCAATTGCTATGGCGCTCACTTCAAAAGCCCTTTGTGTTTTCAGTTACAAAGTCTCCTGGAGCTGATGTCACCTGCAGTTTGCCAAGGCATTTGAGTACCTCAAAGGAGCCAAACCTAGTTGTTTCTTTTCCTGGGCCAAAACAATCTTCCCCAAACCATAGTGCCAATTCAGTGGAGGACGGTAATGGACTGGAGGAGGACTTCTCAGCTGAGGAAGCTTCCTTTAGTGACCAGCCTGTGTTTTTTAGGTAAGTGTATTTATTTTGCTAAGAAATGAAGTTCTCTTGGAGTTTTAGAGATGGCTCTGGAGCGTGTGGGTGGGCTGACAAGCATGAGGTGACATCAGTGTTCTTTCACATTGATGTATAAACTCACTGCTGTTTGTGTAGCTGGCACCCCTCATTTACCTGTAGTAACCCTGAATCTGTGGTGGAAGCTCCTCTCTCTCCTCCTGCCCCCTTCAGGTCCCTATGTGAGTGTTTGCACCCTCATTAACACGGGGTAACATGTTTTGCCTCATCACTCGATGCTCTTTTCCCTGGTGCTGAGTCCTCAGTCCCTGCCAGGTCATCTTCCTGAGGCAGCTGGGCATTCTGGGAAGCCCAGGCCTCCTGCACTGCTGCTCTTTGGTTGTGTGGCCAGCTGGCCTCACTCTGGACTCTCATCTGGCATGGCCAGCCAGTCTCTTCTTTCCTCCTTTCCTCTTTCCCTAGCCCTTGTTGGTCACTTGGCACTTATGGAAAGGGGAGGATCAAAGAGAAACTAACCTCCCCCCCCCCCTCAGTTGTCTGTATCCCTCTTTCATTCCAGGACCTCCAGTTTTTCTGTCTTCCCTTCTATGTTGTGAGAGAAGACCTTGGGAGTGGCCCAAGTGGGCATATTTAGAAGATGTTTTAAAGACGCCATATAGTGGTGATAGATGTAGAAGTAATACCTTGTGGGAAAGGCAGGGAGGGCCGCTGATATACTCTCTGCCAAGTTGACACTTTTCCTGAAAAATGTTCCCTTTGTTATTCTCCTACAATGATTCTTTTACTTTTAGGAAAATTTGCATCTTGGTGACAACTTCAGGTCTTATATTGTAGTAATCACATATAAATTGCCAGCTTGTAATCATAATCTTAAAAGCAAGAAATCTGACACTTTGTGTAGAGACAGGTCTCACTGTGTGGCCCAGGCTAGCCTCAAACCCTAGATCTCCCCTCCTTACTCTCAAGTAGCTGGGGATGCAAACACATGCCATTCTTGACAATCTAACTCGGAAGTGAGACAGACCTGTGTAGCTTTACCTGTTTACTTAGGCAAATGTTGATTTGTTACTTTTTGCTAGGTTATTTGAAATATGGAAAACACCTTATAGATTTCATTTCTGTGCTTATGTTCAGGTCTAGAACCCTGAGGTGGCAATGAGTGGCAACATCTCAGTTACTCACTCCACAGACAACACTTAGTGCACAGAGAGTTAGGCTGGCCTGCGGGCTCAGGGAATGGCTGAGTTAAGGGCCTGATTGCACTGTTGGCTCGCTGACTTTCCAGTGATCCCTCTGCAAGTCGCTGTCACTGAGTACAGGGGTGACCAGTGGTCTGTCTGCTAACACACAGCCAGGTTTTGGAAGGCAGCTCATTGTATTGGCTGTATACTGATAGCTCATTGGCTGTTTGCTATCAGTCTATAGTTTAAATTTCACCCTCAGCTTCCTAGTGTTGGTATATTGGCATCTTCCCACAAGCATTAATTTCAAAAATTCTCGCCATAATATGCCACTGTATGTCTTTTTTACAATGATGAATAGGCTCAGAGAGCTGACCATCCACACTTGCATCCCATGTGGTGTTAGGAGCAGGGGCCAGGCCTGACTCTGCTCACATTGAATGGGGGCAATCTTCTTGCCTTTTCTGACTACTTTTTGTTTAAGTCTGAAGGTCAATTTTATTATTTTGTCCTCTGTATGGGAATATGTAAACATTTTTTCTAAGGTTAAACATATAATAAACCAAGGAAAGCTGGGCAGTGGGTGGTGCACGCCTTTAATCCCAGCACTTGTGAGGCAGAGGCAGGCAGATTTCTGAGTTCGAGGCCAGCCTGGTCTACAGAGTGAGTTCCAGGACAGCCAGGGATATACAGAGAAACCCTGTCTCAAAAAACCAAAAAATAAAATAAAAAATAAAAATAAATAAATAAACCAAGGAAAATTTTTGTTGACAATATTTAAATACATTTAAACATAATAGAGAACATTTAAATAAATATTTAATAAACTAAAAGGATTTTGTGACAACAGTTAAAAACAAAGAAAATTTATCTGTTTAGTTGTGATTTTAAGACAAGAAGGAACTAAAGGGCATCCTTTTTTATTAAGAGCATAAGATGTGCTTATGATTTATGTTTTGTTTTTGTTTTTATTTTTAATAAATGAGGTCTAATTTCAGGATCAGTCATTTGAATGTAAATAACTCCTTTTGTTCCCCCAGAGAATTCAGATTCACAGCAGAAGTTCCTATTCGGCTTGACTATCACGGCAAACATGTGTCAATGGATCAGGTTGGGAACTTTGCATGAATGTATAGTACAAAGTTATGTTTTAAAAGTTACATTTATTTATTATAGAGTGCATGAGGCAGAGAGCGCTTATGTGGAGGACAGAATGAATTTATTTATTGTAGACTACATGAGGCAAGGGGCACTTATGTAGAGACAGAGTGAGAGCCAGTTCTCTCCTCCACTGTTTAGTGCCTGGGGATTGAATTCAAGTTGTCAGGCTTGGTTCCAAGTACCTTTATCCTCTGAGCCATCTCTTTCTCCCTCCCTCCCTCCCCTCCTCCTCTCAGCGATTCAGTAAAAAAAAACCCATGAACTTGGTGCCGTTATAGTTTATATATGTGCATGTGTGTTTTGACATGAAGTACAATACCTTTACTTGCTTTTAAAGTAAATACTAAGTGCTGTGAGTGAAATTTCATACATGTTGATCATTAACTGATATAATGGGTTATACCATAAAAAATACATTTTTTCTGTAAATATTTTAAGTGTTTATCTTCATGTTGCTTAAACTTCCCCTAGTCCTGGCTATGTTAAATGTGGAGTCTCTCCTTGGTTTATGGACTATTGGCCATTCTTCCTGTTTCAGGGTACATTGGCTGGGATTTTGATTGGCCTGGCCCAGTTGAACTGTTCAGAGCTAAAGCTGAAGAGGCTCTTCTATCGTCATGGGTGAGTAGGTGGACCTGCTGAGCGGGAAGGTGAGGGCGCTGGAGCTAGGGTAGAGATGAGTGGAGTGTCTCACAGGCAAGAAGACTTGCTTGTGAGACAGTGGGAAGCTCAGCTTGGAGCACAGTGCTGCTTGGGGCTGCTGGCGTTTGCTCTGAGGGAGTAGAAAATTGGAACAGAGCGCTATTCCTTGAGAGAGTCTGCAATTCAGGATATTTTATGATGACTTACTGAAGTATAAATTAGCTTATTCAGAATGCAGGTATACAGATTTGGTTGTGATTGGTCGGGCTAGCCTGTGCTGAGCCATGAACGATCGAGTGATAAGCACAGTGGGAGACAGTCGTGTGCACCCAGCTGTCTTCTGACTGACTCACAAAAAGATTTAGATTGAGAAGTTAGTAGCTGATTTCCATTTCTCTGTGATGTAGAAACAGCCGTTTTGGAGGTCTGTATGTAGTACTCGTAATATGTGCTTTCTAGTCAGGGAAGCCCTGACTTACGGATGTGCCTTTATTTCTTCTTTGCACTGACAGTCATTTGCTCTAGTTTGCTAGGTATTGACAAATTGTTCTCATATGCAATCACGGAATGGCTCAGTGACATTAAGAAGAATCAGCTACCAGGACTCCTGGGAGGTGTTGGCCCTATGCATTCCCTAGTCCAATTAGGTGGGTCGCCTTGAGTCTATGTGAAGAACGGTTTTCTATGAAGCCTGCATGCACACTAACATGCACATAAAACTTAGCTTCTAGTTTCCTGGTCAGAACCTCTATCAAGGTTAGACTGTGTGTGTGTGTGTGTATGTGTGTGTGTGTGTGTGTGTGTGTGTGTGTGTGTGTAATTTTCATAATGGTTTTCTATTGCAATGAAAATATTCTAGATATACCTGGGTTAGAAATATTAGAGTTTACCCACCCTCCCACCTCCAACTTTTTTTTTAACTTTTTGAAATGAATATTAGAACACATTCAATCACACATATGACTCGGCCTATATTTCTGTTGCGAAGCCTGGCTCTGGGGACCTCGATGAGAATGAGATGAGGAGCCACAGGGTTAGACTCTTTTCACCTACACGTCTCATTGTGGTTTCTGTGTCTAGTGCAAGGCCTGAAGGACTTGGTATGGCTGCCCATTGAGCAATACCGGAAGGACGGCCGCATCGTCAGAGGCTTCCAGAGAGGCGCTGCTTCCTTTGGTACCTCAACTGCAATGGCTGCCCTAGAACTCACAAACAGAATGGTCCAAACCATACAGGTACTATTCCTGGCCTGCTTCATCTGGACAGATGCGCGCCCTGGACAGCAACTGGGCTCCGTTTTCAAACAGTACCATAGGATGTGTGAAACGTTGAGGGTAGACATCACCTGTAATGGCTTACCATCATACTTAGTTTGGTTTTGGTTTTGAGACAAAGTCTTGCTCTATAGCCCCGACTATCCTCATACTTTTGGTCTTTAGCCTTCCAGGTACTCAGGTGTACACAGGTGTGCACCACCGTGCCCTGCTTGGTGCCTGGTCGTTACTTACATATCTAGTACTGAGCACTTCAGTAACAAAGTCGTAGGATACATACTAAGTCTGTATGCATAGTTTAAGAAAATAGCCATTGAATTATCAGGGGATTTATTTCACTGAGCTGTGTAAAAGGGTCAGAGCTAAACTTAAGAGCATGTAATGGAGCTAACAAAAGTGTTGAAATTGCTCTATGAAGTATTAAGCATTGCAGAGTAACATGGGTAATAAGAGGGAGGGGCTGAGTATGTCATCACTGTCCAGACACCTGTTTCTAGCTTCCCTTCCCTGTTCACAATAGGGAAGTCCTAAGCTCTTGTTCCGAGTGTTGTAGCAGAGGCAGCTCCTCTCTCTGTGGGGCTCTCTTTTGCTCCCCCCACAGGAGAGCCCCTCCCTCCACACTTGGGGCCCAGCTCCCACTCGGTCTTCTAATCCATTTCTTCCTTCTGACACAATGACCCAGGCAGCCGCAGAGACTGCGTATGACATGGTGTCTCCGAGTACCCTTTCCCTTGAGCCCAAGAAGGCAAAGAGATTTCCTCATCACCGGTTAGCCCACCAGCCCGTAGACCTGAGGGAAGGTGTGGCCAAGGCTTACAGCGTTGTAAAAGAGGTATGTAGACTTCAGCTGACAAGTCAGGACTGGCTTGCATGCACTTCTATTGTCTTGGTTAGGTGGTGGAATCTCATGACCAAAAGCATCTTGGGGATGTTTTGGAAGGCTTTATTTCAGCTTACAGTTCCACATTGCAGTCTATCAGTGAGGGAAGCCTGCAGAACTCAAACCTGGCAGGAACCTGGAGGCAGGAGCTGAGGCAGAGGCCACAGAGTAACACTGCTTACCAACTTGCTCCTCACAGCTGGCTCAGCCTGCCTTGTTAAATACTAAGGATCACCTGCCCAGGGGTGACATTATCACATCAGTCACTTAAGGAAATGCTCCATAGGCTTGCCAACAGTCCAGCCTGGTAGGGACATTTTCTCTTCCCAAATGACTGTAACCCATATCAAATTGACATAAAACTTAGCCAGCACACCTGGCTTCCCGTGAAGAATATTCACTGACCTTATCATGTTGGAGGAATCCATGAGAGTGGAATGTAAGCTGCTAGTAGCAGCATGTGACTGGGATGAGAGAATAGGAGAAAGCCAGGTAGTGGGCTGTGTGCAGTGGTGTGCAGGGGAGCCAAAACAGCCAGCACTCACTGCTGGGTTCAGTGCTTACTCATGCTTACCTTAGCTTTGCTTGGCCCTGCCCCCCATCCCCCCTGTTCCCAGGCCTTCACTATTGTGAAGGTGTCACAGCCTTTCTGGACAGGTTTGTACAGTTAGATTATGCAAGTATTCCTAAGCAGAACACAGAAGTGTTTGTATACACGTGTCCTGTAACCCATCTTTCAAGTCCATCTATAAACACATAGTGCCATTTACAGTATTTGTTATAGGAATATATCACTCATCTTTTCCTAATGGTGGGCATTTCGTTTCTGTTTTGTTGCCTGTGTGACGCTGAAATGGGGAATGTCTTCTAGCTGTGTCTGAGTTCATATATGCAAGAAGTTCTCTAAGGTGGGATTGTTGAGCAATATTATGGGAACCTCCATGTTAGTCTTTTACATTTATTTACTTACTTTTCTGTTTACTTTGTGGGGTCACATACCACAGTGTTCATGTGGAAATCAAAGGACCAGTGTGTGGAGTCACTTCTCTCAGGTCTAGGCTTGGCAGCAGGAGCATTTGTGTTGCCGTCTTCCAGCTCTCTTGGTGAGGCTGGTGCTCCGTGAATATCAGGCACTCACTTCTTTCTTTGCCTTTTTACTGCTCTGACACAGTGAAGCTTGTGGTCATTCTATGTAGGATTCCATCTCCTGCATAGATTAGGTGTGTTTCTAACCATAATCCCACAATAGTAAGAAGATGCAGCATTCCCCATGGCACAGAAGTAGCCTTTGGTTCCCAGAGAATTGGGTCTGAAGTTCTTTCTCTATTCCATCTTGTAATCCCAGTACCAAGGTTACAGACAAACACTTGACACCACCTTTTATGTGTGTGTTGGGATCCAAATTCCTTGGTCCTCATGCTTGTGTGGCCTTGATAAAGGGACTTACGGCAGAAAGCGTTTATTTTAGCTCACAGTTCAGGGCACGGTGTGCCATGTTGGCAAGTCAAGGCAGCAGGAGCTTGAAGCGCTAGCGATTGCTTCCACAGCCAGAAGAGTGCATTGCTGCTAGTGTGCACGCAGCTTGCTTCCCTCCCACTCTGTACCATTAAAGATTCCCTGCCCGGGGAGTGGGTTCATCCACAGTAGCCGTGGCTCTTCCTTCACCAATCCAGGTAATCAAGATAATCCCCACGGAGGCCTGCTCTAATCCTGACAGTCCTTCCTTGAGTCTCCCTTCCCAGGTGATTCTTGACCCTGCCAACTTGCCAGTTGAAATCAGCTGTTAACCTGAGCCAACTCTCCGGCTTCGTAGGTCTTTCTGAACACCCCACCTCCATTTAGTTCTGTTGGACCTGTGTCTGCCCAGTGCTGCTGTTTGTCTGTCTGTGTGCTAGCCTGTCAGACAGACAGCTGGGTTCTGGGTTAGGACCTCAGACTGTCTCTTCTGTACTCATCGTCACAGAGGCTGTCACAGTGGACCCATGCTTCAGTCTCACAGATTCAGTGACACAGTAAATGACACAGATCCAGAACTGTCACTGCCACCCTGTGTACACTCAGCCCAAAGCTTGGCAGTTGTGACAAAGATTGAATGTGCTGAAGCAGTGGTTTGGACTCCCATCTCGTGGTCTCGGAATTGTCTTTATAAGCCAATAAAGTGTTCGATTTGGCTTCTTAATTGAATATTGTATGGTTCTTTTCTAATCCACGGCTAGTAATTGCTGACAGAGTACTGTATTCCTGGGGCTTTCCTGTGCTGCATCAGACAGTCCTCTCTGTGGTCCTCTATCAAGAGCACGCACTCAGGAAGCCCAGCTTACAGAATTGTATTTAGCTAGAGGAAGTGATTGAAGCAAAAGTTGCTTTTAGGCCAGGATGTGTTTCTGTGGGCTTCCTCACTTGAACTAATTCACCTCCATTTTCCACACACAAGTATCACAGAGAAATGCTTAGTCATGGTGAGGGCCACTTTCCTGAGCAGTTGGAATCATGTCTGGATGGCTGGGTGAGGGTGGCAGGGTGTTTTACTTGTTTCTGTGTTGATCTAGGTGGAGACATGTTGGTTAGCTGTATAGCGAGGGCACCTTAGCTTCTGACCTGAGCCTTCTTCCTCTTTTCTGCCTTCTTACCTCTGCAGGGAATCACAGACACAGCCCAGACCATCTATGAAACGGCGGCTCGAGAACACGAGAGCAGAGGGGTCACTGGTGCTGTGGGTGAAGTCCTACGGCAGATTCCACCGGCAGTGGTCAAACCCCTAATTGTAGCCACCGAAGCGACATCAAACGTATTAGGTGGCATGAGAAACCAAATTAGACCAGATGTTCGGCAGGATGAATCACAGAAATGGCGCCACGGGGAAGACTGATCTTGCAGTGTGACTGCACACACTGTGGAGCTGAGGGCAAGGGCCTAGTGGCAGCTTCATAGGAAACTAGTTCAATTTATGTGCTCATCTCAGGAACAAATGCAGTTCTTAGTAAAATAATTTAATGTCAAAACAACACACAGCCAAAAACTTGTGACATTTTAGGGCCTGGCACTTGCCTGAAGGACTGTCTGGTGGCTGGTGTTACAGTCACTAGAGATTTGCTGCCATGTTGAATGCTTGCTTTCATTAAAGTGACTGTAATTGTATTTGTTACTGACAAGAGCTCATTGGGAACGTGTTTGTAAGCAGTGTTGAGTGCTTAAAGAAAGGGGAGCACTCCTGAGGCACTGGGGAGCACTCGTCATAGTTCTGGGGAGTTGATTTTTCAGCTCACAATGATGGAACCACTGGGAAAGTAGAGCTGCTAGGGCTCCAGTGTCAGGGAGAGTAAGGCCTCACCTCCCTCAGGGCTGCTGCTCGGTCACCTGGAGAAAGAGAGTGTCACCGATGAAATAAAGTGCTGTGTTGCACTCTATCTTCTGTGTGTGTGTGTGTGTGTGTGTGTGTGTGTGTGTGTGTGTTTGTGTGTGTGTATCACACAACATGCTACAAGGTATGCTGTGTTCTTTGTGTCATTTATAAGGTTATGTAAATACGATGTGAAGTGAAGATGTCTCAGAATTTTTGGTAAGGGAAGGTGACCCTAGTGTAAGTTTCTGTATCCTAAATGCAAGTGAGAATGTGAGCTCTGTGGTGGACCGGGCCCACACATGCTTATGTGTCCATTGTTAAGTACCTAGTGCAGACCATAGTGTCAAGGACATTGGAGTGAGCTTTATTCTTAGAAAGATAAATAAATATACTCCAAGTATATTCTAGTCGACTAATTCAAAGTACCATTTTTACTTGGTTAATAATGTACATTTTGATAACCTGTTGGGAATGAATAAAGTATTTTTATTTAAAGGTAAGATTATTGTATACATCTGTGAACGTTTGTTTCTCTGAAAGCATATTCGCTGATGTAGTGTTCTGATTGACCGAAGGACATGTGGAAATACCTCGGAGCTGATTGCTGTTATTGTCATTCATTGAGGAGGAGGGATAACTGTGTGTGATCTCTGCCTAGAGACTAGCCCAACAAAATGGACCTGGGCCTTTGTGTTCATTGCTGTGCAGGGCTGCATCCTCTTGATTTCTAAGTGTTGGTGGCTTCAGGGATGCTGGATACCACAGTGCCATTCAGTCTGTGCATAAGAAAGGAAGTCAGTTTCACCCTCTAAGAACTCTGAACAAGGAGCCAGACCAACCTCCACTCCAGCCACAGTCACAGCCATAAACAAACAAAACAAACAAACAACAAAACCAAAAACCAGTCTTGTAGACATTTGCATAGGCTTGATTTCCTTTTGTTGACAGGAAACTTCAAAAGCTATCTTGGAGTGTGCCTCTTGGAACTGCTGGCTCATCTGTTCTTGTTTCATGGAGCCTGTGTCTGATACGGCCCTAAGCAGACACTACAGGTAGTAATGGCACTTGTTGCCATGGCTGACTAGCCTGTATCTGCCCCTTTAATGGAGCAAGCAGTGTGTCACCTGTCGCATTTGGGCAAACTTTACCCTGTACCTCTTTGCTCCTTGGTTACATTTAAGGTCATTGTACATGGGAGTAAGGTGCCCTTTGCCCTCGAGCAGCATACAGTTCTTCTTTCAACTAGTTAAGTTGATGAAGCCATTATAAAGAGGCGCCATCTCCTGCTTCACCCTGTCTGAGCTGGTGATTAGGTCTCTAGGTCTTTGTGCGTTGTTGAGGCACTAGTGAGGACCTGTCTGCACTTGAATGCTTCTAAGTTACATATCGGCTATGTTTTCTTTTAAAAGGTGTCTGCTCAGACTTTGGTGTTGTGATGTCATATAGTGTGTTGGCTGCATCCTTGGCTGGCCTTGTCTGCAGTCACCAAGCAAGTGACTTGACTTAGCCAAGTCACTTCATCTCACTCAGCCCTGGGGTCCCCTCTGTAAGTGAAGAGGTTTCTTGGGACAAGGCTTGTGGGAATTTCTGGGCAATTAGGTCACAGTGACATGTAAACAAAAAGTACTCAGATCAGACCTGCAATGTCAGTCTGGTAGGCACTGTGACATGGACACTGGCCATGCCATGCCATAGCAGCTGTGGGTTACTCCAAGTCTTTCCTCTCAGAGTGACACCTTCAAGGTCTGGCACCATGTTGCATGGTTGAATTGGGCTGATAATTCTGACTGGAGTAGGCTGCACATGTGCGCCTGCCTATTGCTATTGAGATCCGTAGAGATCTCTCCCCACTGAAGTCAGCGGAGCTGGCTTATTCATGATCACTCCGATGTTCCGACTCTGACTGTATCACTGATGGCAACAGAGCCAGCGATGGGATTGCCAAATGGGACTGAATTGGAACCTCTACTTTCTTCTTCCTGTCTGTTCTCAAACCCTTTTACTTTGAGCAGGCATACATAGACAGACATCATAGCAGTAGGCTTTCATTTTAATGGATTATTTCTCTGTACCCGTCTGCTTCACTTCTGCCTGTATTGAATACAGTTCCTCAGATGCCAGGGTTCTGGGGACTGTGGGAAGTGCTCCTTCCCTGCCTCCCTTCAAACCCCACAGGGAATGTAGAGGTTAAAGCCCCTTGCAAGGACTGAATGAGGACAGGGTGATACTGTCTGCAGCTGGATGGACCACTGGCATCAAAGTAATCAAATCCTCTGTTCTCACTTAGGCTAAAAAGAAAGATTCTTTGTATAGTGTAGGGAAGTGTATTGAAAATGAAGCTTTTTTTTTTTTCAATCAGGAAATTTTAGTTTGGTTTACAGGAAGGTCCAGTCACTATTTTTGTAAGAACACAAGTATGTTACTTGTCAGCTTTTGTGTGGACATTTTCAGGGTTGTGCTACGTACACTTATTTTTGAGAGATTCCATGTGTACCATTGCAAGTCAGCCTGCATGGCTCAGAAATGTTCTCCATTTGAGATAGAAAAAGCACTGTCATGAGCTGCCATGATAGACATCTTTGTGGGGGAAATCGTTGAGTCTTACTTAGCATTCAGGTTTTCAATCTCACCAGTTCCTGTAGACATAGGGCTCAGATGTCAGCCGCCTCCAACCAGCACTGGGGCTGGGCAGGTCATTCACTTCAGCATCAGAGAGCTGCCTGGGTGTGAGGTGTGAGCGTCTTGTCAGCTGCTTCCTCTCGTGGGTGCCCCTCCCTTCACTGACACTAACTTGCCAGTCCCACATCCACTCTGGTTAGAATTGTCCGGCTGAGTTTGTCTAGCCACTGGGCACACTGGGCTGCTCACTTCTTCATGGAGTTTTTAGGCTCCCACTTGAGTTTTTCTGTGAGTCCTGCTCGCCTGTCTCACCACAGAGACAGTTCTCTCTGCTGAGTGTCCCAACTTCCCTAAATATGGCAACTCTGAATGTAAATAAGAATATTCCTCTGTATAAGTATTTTTGTGATAAATGTAACTTGTTAGTGTGACTATTTATGACATTAAGAATACTTGTGAAAAAATTAAAATATCACCTCTTTGTTTTTGCTTTAAACTTAAGTATTGTCTGTTGCTAGAGCCGTTCCCTAAGCCTGCCTCAGCCGCCTTTTCGGGTGGGGAGACTTCACACGCATACTTCATCCTGGCACCTCCTGTCTAATGTTTATGCCACCAGTTTCTGAGCTGTCTCCTACTGTCACTCCCACCTTGGTGACATTACTGATGATTTTATTCATTATCCCTTCAGTGAGTTCTTTGGGCAGACACATTTTGTAGCGTTGGGCTGAGGGATATAGATTAGTGCTTGGTAAATCTGTGTGGAGGAGCATGCAAAACATTTGAAAAGACACACTTAAAAGGAGTCTTGCAGAGGCAACTCACAGGACACTCAAGAAAGAAGAAAGGGGGCCTGGCCTGTGTCAGCAGGCTGTCCAGTGTGCTCTCTGCATAGGAACCTGTTTGCCAGTGCAGAAACAGCCCAGAGACATTGCCTCATGGGATTCCTATACCCCTTGCTTTCTTTAGTTGCTCTGTGTGTGTGTGCGCGCGCGCTCAATAGAGCATGGGTGATGGTTTTTCTCTCCCTCCACCCCAGCAACCATTAACTGTCAATAGCTCCTCAGAGAAGAACAGGGCCTCGGGCCCCCTCCACTCTGCCATGACAAGGTGTTAATGGGCTAGTCATGGGCAGATATTGTGCAGTTAGTCCTAGTCACTGGGAGTTTAGGAGTGCAAAGGCTAGGTCCTGCCCAGAAATCAGCTTTGCACATGCTCTCTCCACTCCCTCCCATTCTTAGGCTCTTTCAGCC
The DNA here is from genome assembly GCA_019843815.1 of Montemys delectorum. Classification (NCBI taxonomy): domain Eukaryota; kingdom Metazoa; phylum Chordata; class Mammalia; order Rodentia; family Muridae; genus Montemys; species Montemys delectorum. Next base: position 17,542 of record JADRCD010125435.1, read on the forward strand.
TTCCTGGTAATGTTCCCCAAGCATCAGAGAGGGTGATAATAGATGTCCAACCTATGGCTGGACAGCCAACAGTCATTTATCATGAGTACATGGACTAGGTACGACCCCAGCTCTGAGCAACCACTTTACTCAATGAGCCATTTCTCTAGCCCCTTTAAAGCATTTCAAAGAGATGGAACGATAATTCAAAGGGGACTGTCGCCTTGTCAACTTTGGGGCTGTTTGTAGGGTTTTTTGTTTGTTTTTGTTGTTGAGATTTTATTTATTTTTATGTGCGTGATAGTACTTATCTACATGTTTGTTTGTATACTATGTGGGTGCCTGATGCTTGCAAAGTCAGAAGAGGGAGACAGACCCATGGAGCCGGAGTTACAGATGGTAGTGAGCAACCTGTGAGTGGTGGGAGCCAAACCAGGTCCTCTGGAAGAGTAGTAAGTGTTATTAGCCCCTGACCATCCCTCCAGCCCTGTGGGTTTGTGTTTGGAGATGAAGCCTTACCATGTTGCCAGGGTCCCCCTTCCTCATTTTCTCAGTACCAAGCAAGCTTAAAGATGTGCATCCTCGGGCTTGCCTGGAAACAGAGCCATTGCGGTCTTTGGAAGGCTCCCTTTGAAAAAGTGTGCAGAGCAAGCTGCCTTCCTTGCCAGCAGAGGGCGCCCATGCTCTCAACTGGAAATTGATCCCTTTAGTGTGGCCCCTTCAACCTGATATGACCCTGTGCACTCAGAAAAGGCTTCAGAAAAAATCCTGTCTATAACCATGCTTGTGCCTAAGTCAAGGTTTGTTTCAATTAAAATTTTTTAAAATGTTGCTCCAGCAAACTGGATCAGTGGCACTTGCTGCCAAAGCCTGGCAGCCCAAATTCAGGAATACCTTCTCCCATCCTTTTTTATAAAAGATTTATTTGTTCCTTTAATGTATATGAGTACACTGTTGCTGTCTTCAGACACACCAGAAGAGGGCATCAGACCCCATTACAGATGGCTGTGAGCCACCATGTGGTTGCTGGGATTTGAACCCAGGACCTCTGGAAGAGCAGTCAGTGCTCTTAATGGCTGAGCCACCCCTCAGCCCATCTTCTCCCATCTTGAGCTGAGCAGTGAATGAGGAAGGAGAAAGCCTAGGCAGTGACAGGTGGGGCTGCACTCCCTGGCAGGAGTCAGGTCTGAGAGAAGTACATGGCTGGCTAATCACTCCTCATCCCGTCATGACTGACCTGGCCTCCCTTCTCCAGTCATTTGCTTTGCACTTAAGAGTTCAGTGCTCAGATCTGGTCTCATGTCTAAGGCCAACCACATGGTCCTGGAGGC
>JADRCD010125446.1:0-22203 GCA_019843815.1 Montemys delectorum
AAAAAAAAAAAAAAGACTTAAAAGCAAGATGTAGAGCATTGTGTTTAATATGGAGGAGGAGGGAGGGAAGAGCGTGAAGGCTGGACTTAGTGACTCCTCTCTAACAGATTCTGCAGGAAGGGAAAGAAGTTGCTTTAGAGTAGAGGAAACTGGCAGTGACCATCTGAATTACCAGCAATGTCATCTTAATGCCATGCACCCCAATGGGAAACAGTGAGGAGAGGGGTCAAGTGTCAAAAGTCATCCCCATCAAGGAGAGGTTGGGAAACTATGCCAGTTTAGAGAGGCTAAGCAGCATAACTAGATGCCAGGAAGCACTATGGGTTAGATGCTGGAGCAGGAGAAGGATGTTCATAGAAATCTGGTGAGAGCCATGAAGTTAGTCTTAATGAATAGTACCTAGAAGACGTTGGGGAGAGCATATCAGGTACTCCACTCTGTCTTTTCTGCTCTTTGGTAAATCTCTGATTAGTTCAAAGGCAAAATTTTCTAAAAAAGCAATTAAAACATGCCCCTTTTGGGCATTACAAAATTAAAAATGTACATTAAAAATGTATTACACTGCAGGCCTTTAGTCCCAGCATTGAGAAGGCAGAGGTAGGTGGATCTCTGTGAGTTCAAAGCCAACCTGGTTTACAGAGGTAGTTTAAGGACAACTGGAGCTATACAGAGGAAATCCTCAAAAAAACTTTAAAAAAAAAAATGTACCCCACTCCCTTTTAAAGCTATCAAGAAGAGGTTAGCTTTCTTTTCTTCTTTTCTTTTCTTTTTTTTTTTTTTTTTTTTTTTTTTGAGTTTCAAGACAGGGTTTCCCTTTGTGGCCCCAGTTGTCCTTGAACCAGCTCTATAAACCAGGCTGGTCTGTCCTGGCCTCTGTAGACCAGGCTGGCCTCAAACTCACAGATACCTATCTGTCTCCGCCTCCTGAGAGCTGCACCACCACTGCTCTGCAAGAGAAGGTTGGTTTTGAAGAGTATTTGACATATGCCATGGCAAGCAAGTAGTAAAGTATAGTTAGTATAATTTATGTTTTGGGTTTAGTGTTTTTTTTTTTTGTTTAGTTGGTGTTTTGAGACAGGGTCTCCTGCTGTAGCTGAACTTGGCCTGGAATTCATGGGCACTCCTCCAGCCTTGACCTCCTAGGTGCTAGGATTATAGGCTGAGCACCATGTTCAGCTAGAATGTCTATTTTGTCAGACATCAGCAAGTTCTGTAGGTGTAGGGCTTGTCAGATTTTTTAGATGACAGATAGCAAGGTCACCTTATTCCTTCGTATGAACTGATGGACTAACTTGAGTAGTAAGATTAGCCACATTGTCAGCTGTGTTAGACAGTAGATATGCATTAGAACTTTTTAAAAATTCTATTGAAACTTGAGGCTTTTGGCTTAAATTATTTGTTTTCTTTCCCAGGTATAAAGACCTAATGCCACATGACTTGGCTAGAGCTGCACTTTCGTAAGTATATGAAATTTCCTGTTCTTTCACTTAAAATACTTTTTATAGTTTTTTGCACTTGAAGTAGCATGTTCTGTAGAATTTTCATATCTAGGATGTTAAACTTTATATGGAAAGAAGCAATATTAACTAGCTTTTAGCAAGGTTTTTTGAGGGGTTTCACCATATAATTCTTATTGAGCCGAAACTGACTATAAACCAGGCTAGCTTTGAACTCAGGGATTCACCTACCTCTGCCTCCCAATTACCAGGATTAAAGGTGTATGTCATGACAAGATTAAATTTAATTTAACCTCATATGTTACATTTTAACAGCTTTAAATAAAAAGCATCTTTATTTTGCAAGCTTAGCAAATAGTGTCTTGACTATATTTTTTGGTGGTGGTATGGATGGTGTTTATTATTGTATTCTTATATATTGTATTCTCAGACTGGCCTGGAACTTGTTATATAGGCCAAAATGGCTTCAAATTCACTGCATTCTCCCTGCTTCATCTACATGTACATGATGGCAAATACTCATACACATAAGATAAAAATTAAGATAATAGGATAAAAACAAAACCTTGAAGGTTCCTATGCAAACCAAGTAAATTTAAATGAGATGAAATGCGGTTGGCATGGATGAATAATTGGTGTGGTCGTAACTGTATGGCGGTGTCTGTGTAGGACATTCTCTCTATATTTCCAAAGATTGTTTTGTTTTAGTGTCTCTGAGCAGCCAAAGTCTCTTCCTAGTTGGAAATGCTTTCATTTTCCTTTCTGCTCACTGTCACTCAGTTCCTTGTCTTCCTGCCAGACTTTAAGAGCAAATGGCAGTAGCATTGTTTCTCTGTATTTAATGTCTACCCTCCCTAATTACCTAATAATCATTTCCATTCCCAAACCCCTCTTAGTGCTCTACCTTTGACACTGCAACTGTGTTTGGACCTGTCTTCCTTTGAGTTATTTCATTGCAGCTTTCTGATTTTCTTCCATCTTTGCTTCTTTATTCTGCCTCCTTCTCCTCCCTTTCTCTCCTTTCCTTTCCTTCTCCTCCTCCTCTTTATTTCAGTGGTGTGGGTGTTAACCTAAAGACCTTGAGTATAGGAGACAGATGTTCTACCAGAGAACTACATCTTTGACTCCACATATACTTATATATACTATATGACTTATTTCTGAGTTTTGACAAATGTGTACTCATGTCCTAATTTTGATGTGACTCCTTAAACTCTTATGTCTATAATGGGAAATGATATTTTATTGTTTGTATGTTTTGAGACAGTTTTATATCTATCTCTCTTTGCACTGATTTCTGGTGATGTTAGCTAACATTATTGTTATTTCAATTTTTTTTTTTTTAATTTTTAGTTTACTATTTGTGTATGTTTTTGCTTGCTCAGGCAGGCATATCCCACAATGTGCATGTAGAAGTCAGCACGGGGTCTATTCTTCCCACTGAGCCCTCTGAGTGGCCCCAAGTTTTTGTTTGTTTGTTTGTTTATTGAGTCTGGACCTTGATTCATAACTCTGGCTGGTCTGGATTGATTTGTAGACCAGAATGCCCTTGGACTCACAGAGATCTGCCTTCTTCTGCCTCCCAAGTTCTGGGATTAGAGACATGTATTACCATGCCTGGCTTCATAAATTATCCCACCACTGCTCCTAACCTTAGCCATAACTGAGGACTAAACCCAGAGTTTTTGATTCCTGTGTGTCTTAGTTAGGGTTTTTATTTCTGTACAAACATCATGACCAAGAAGCAAGTTGGGGAGGAAAGAGTTTATTTGACCTACTTTCACATTGCTGTTTATCACAAGGAAGTCAGGACTGGAACTCAAGCAGGTCAGGAAGCAGGAGCTGATGCAGAGGCCATGGAGGGATGTTCCTTACTGGCTTGCTTTTCCTGGCTTGCTCAGCCTGCTCTTTTATAGAACTCAAGACTTCCAGCCCAGAGATGGCACCACCCACAAGGGGCCCTACCCCCTTGGTCACTAATTGAGAAAATGCCCCACAGCTGGTTCTCATGGAGGCACTTCTCTAACTGAAACTCTCTTTTCTGTGATAACTGCAGCCTGTGTCAAGTTGACACACAAAACTAGCCAGTACACTGTGCAAGCGTTCTATCATTGAGCTAGCTCCACCTGCCCAAGTTGTTTTTGATTATTTCTTTCTAGTGTCTCATTATCAAGTGGCCATCAAATACTGACTCTTCACTTTACTCTTCACTCATTTCCTCGTTGATAAGCTGTTAAATGTGTGTGTCTGGCTTTTTATAAAGAAAGACTTGTCGTGTTTTTGTGGAGATTAGGATTGAACTGAGGGTCTTGTATGTACTAAGTGAGCACTCTCCTCTAACCTATACTTCCAGTGCATGGCTTCCCTGTTTAAAATGTGTAGTGTTGCCAGGTGGTGGTGGTGGCTCACGCCTTTACTCCCAGCACTTGGGAGGCAGAGGCAGGCAGATTTCTGAGTTCAAGGCCAGCCTGGTCTACAGAGTGAGTTCCAGGACAGCCAGGGCTACACAGAGAAACCCTGTCTTGAAAACAAAACAAAACAAAACAAACAAAAAAAAATGTGAAGTGTTTTCTGTGATATTCTCTGGCATTCCTTCATGTGTGAAATGTTTCTTTTCTTTGGATTTCTGCTTTTAGGGGTTTGTTACATCGGACCAATATTCCAAAGGATGTTGTTGATTATATCATCTTTGGTACAGTTATTCAGGAAGTGAAAACAAGCAATGTGGCTAGAGAGGTAAGTAAAGCAAAAATTACATTGTTTAAAGAGATTGATAAAACTGGATATAGTGACTGATGTTTGTAATGAATTTTTGGGAGGCTGGGGCAGGAGGATTGCCATGGAGTCCAAGGCCTATCTGGGAATTAGTAAATTCCAGATTACCCTGGGCTATAGTGGGACCTTTTCTTCAAAACAGTAGCAAGAGAGCGGGGCTTGGTGGTGCACCTTTAGTACTCAGAAGGGAGAGGAAGCAGATCAGTAAGTTCCAGGTCACCCAAGGCTGCAGAGTGAGACCCTGTCCCCCACCATAACACCCTCACCCCCCAAATTGGCAAAAAGTCTATTTGAATCTGAATTAATATTTAATAATTTATTTCTTTTTTATGTGCATGTATTGCTAGAGATCAGACCAAAGGCCTTGCATATCTCGGGCAAGGCTATCACTAAGATACATGCCCAGCCTAGAATTTTCCATTTTAAAGTCATTAAACTCTTTAAGATCCATTAGCTAAACATGTATTTCACTTAAAATCAGATGATGTATATATACTATTACTATGTATGCACATTTTGCTATATAGGTCAGATAAATCGTTTGAGTGGTTTAAGAAATGTTATTTATGTTATAGAAACAGTATAGCAATATGGCTGATGCTGCTCTTTGTAATGTTAGCCATCATGGTTTCTAATTAAACTTGAACAATATAGCCAATTTCATAACCTTTGACTAGATGACACATAGGCGGGGTTGTTGGTTTTTTTTTAATGTAGCTATTTCCTAGGGGTTTACCTTTAGCCTAGTTGGCATACACCTAGTGTTTATTGGGCAATGGAGATAATGACAGTCTTGGAACTAGTATGAGTATCACACAGGCATTTGACAGTGACTAGTTCAAACCTGTCTTCTGGGCTTTGTTTCAATTATTTGGATAAAGTAGGCTTTCACATATTTATCTTACTTCTTGTCTGTGCTCTGCTGAGGATAATTACTTCCATTGTCAGCCAAAGTAGAAGGGCAAATGTGCAGATGAAAACCATTTGTTCTCTAACACTGTTCCCACACAGCAAATGTTGAAGCAGCTGAAATTCCAGCACTGCCCAAGGTCAGAGTGAGCAGCCAGTGCTGTTGAGGGCAGAGGGCTGAGGAGGGCTGAGAGCAGGGACAGGTCTGTCTCTTCTCCCGGAGTATTGACTTTTCCTCTGCATTGGCACATTTTGAACACACCTAATAAAGAGTTTCCAGTGGGTTTTTTGTTTGTTTGTTTGTTTTATTTTGGTTTGGTTTTTGTTTTTTTTTGTTTTTGTTTTTTGAGACAGGGTTTCTCTGTGTAGCCCTGGCTGTCTTGGAACTCACTCTGTAGACCAGGCTGGCCTCGAAACTCCTCCTGCCTCTGCCTCCCAAGTGCTTGGATTAAAGGCATGTGCCACCACTGCCCAGCTTCCAGTGGGTTATTAAAAAAAGGCAAAACGTTTGCGGGATAAAATATACAGGTGAATCTCAGAAGAACTGCTTATCTTGTTCAACTATAGAAGGTTGAATAAATTATGGTTCAACAGAATGATGGAATATTATTAGTCCATTAAAAACCATGGTAGGAAATTTATTTAAAAAAAAAAAAACAAAACATTTCATGGTTATATAAAGCCATGAAGCCGGGCGGTGACGGCGAACGCCTTTAATCCCAGCACTTGGGAGGCAGAGACAGGCAGATTTCTGAGTTCGAGGCCAGCCTGGTCTACAGAGTGAGTTCCAGGACAGCCAGGGCTACACAGAGAAACCCTGCCTTGAAAAACAAAAAAAACAAAAAACAAAAAAACAAAACAAAAAAAAGCCATCAAGTTGTTTACAGTGTTTGGAGCGTCTGCATCATGGCTATGAAGTGATTTTCATAAGACTGAAAAAAATAAATGTTCAATTTTCTCTACATTCTTTTCTCAAACCAAAACCATGGTGTTTTTCTGTGAATTTTTTTCTGAAAGTTTTACATCTATATGCACATTCCAGCTTTTGATTGGCATGAAGAAGTTTCTTCCCTGAACCTCATACTAATAGCAGTCATGTTGTATGCCACATAATTTCTTATTTTCAAGATAGGATCTCACTTATGAAGCCCTGGCTAGCCAGAACTTACTGTGTAGAATAGGGTTGCCCTAAGCTTGTAGAGATACACCTGCCTCCAAAGTACTGAGATAAAAGACATAAGCCACCAGTCCTAACTCTCTAGGTCATTTTAGTAGCTAAGGAGAAAGGTAGAGGTGATGGAACAGTTAGGAAAGTAAGTGGTAGAAATTAAAATCCCCAGGAAATGAATTTCATTAGGATCTGTGCTAATATATATTTTTAAAGACTATTTATTTATTATTAATACAGTATTCTGCCTGCATGTATGGGTGCACACCAGAAAAGGGTTATGAGCCATCGTGTACTTTCTGGGAATTGAACTCAGAACCTCTGCAAGTGCAACTAGTACTCTTTCCTCCTCCTTTATTTATTTATTTATTTATTTATTTATTTATTTTTTACGTAAATAACCCGTTTATTGCAGGCTAGGCAAATCTCAGACAGTAGGGCTTCTATGGTCTTTCAGTTTCTTCAGCCTCCTGATGGCAGACTTCACTGTGACTGCAGAGGTGGTGTTGTAGGTCCAGGCCCTGCCAGCCACCGTTTTCATGCAGGAACCACAGTGCCAGATGCCAACAGCCCGTCTCTTCATCTTGGTCTTGCCACAGAAGGAGCAAGTGTACTTGGCGTGCTGGCTGATTTCAATTTTCTTCACCATTTTCCGGAGGGAGGCACCATAATGGGTCCCGTATTTCCCGACGATCCCGACCTTCTTGGTGCGCTTAGCTATGTCGCCGGAACCGAAGCCCAAGCCGGAAGAGCCCTTCTTCTTTTTTTAAAATTAATTAATTTGTTTATTCACTTTATATACCAATATCAACTCCCCTCAATCTCTTCCCACAGTCAGTGGTTTTTTTTGTTTGTTTGTTGTTTATTTTTTGAGACAGGGTTTCTCTGTGTAGCCCTGGCTGTCCTGGAACTCACTCGGTAGACCAGGCTGGCCTCGAACTCAGAAATCCACCTGCCTCTGCCTCCCAAGTGCTGGGATTAAAGGCGCCACCACCGCCCGGCTCATTCAGTGCTCTTAACCTCTGAGCCATCTCTCCAGCCCACAAGGGCCTGTCCTAATATTAATAGGACGTCCTCCTAAAAGGCTTTGTGCCCCCATCAAACCTGACTTTGCTGAAAGACCTCAATGTAGTTCTCCAACTCAACTTCTTCCTTTCTCCTTGGTGTCTTGAAGGTAGTTCAATCTTTAAATAGAAGAATGTGGACAAGGGTCACCAGCTACCAGTTCTATTTAAAGCTTTGTTAGTCCTGTGTGTCAGCTGGGGCCAAGGGTAACATGCTGCAGTGGCCTCTTGAGGATTAAGCTGTTATAACCTGAGTGCCCTTACCCTTGTCCCACTGTGGAGTCTTTTCTTTTGCCCCCAACATCTTCTAATTTCCTTTCCAACTGGTTCAGGTTAAGAAGTTGAAGTTCAGATGCCAGGAAGTAGTTTATAGTACAACTAGACACTTAGTATCAAGCCTCCCTAGAGACATCAGAATAAGATCATACTGGTGTATACAAAAGTAACGCTCTCTGCTCCTGCAGATAGCAAGTAGTATCAAGCAAGTGTAAGTGTAGTGGCAAAGTAGTGCTCAGAGCCTGACTAACATGTGTTTTCTCTCCCTCACTTATTCCTTGAAGGCTGCCCTGGGAGCTGGCTTCTCTGACAAGACTCCGGCCCACACTGTCACCATGGCTTGTATCTCTTCAAACCAAGCCATGACCACAGGTATGTGTAAGTGGAGTCCAAAGGTTTTTGTGATCTTATTCCTTTAATTAGTCTTTGTTTCGTTTTGTTTTGTTTTTGGGGACAGAGTTTCTCTGTGCAGCCTTGGCTGTCCTGGAACTCACTCTGTAGACCAGGCTGGCCTCCAACTCAGAAATCCACCTTTTAATTAGTCTTAAGGGAAGTAAAAATTAGAGATTTTTCCAGAGTAGTTTTTATACCCTGTGGGGACAGTTGAATTGGTCCCTGGTCCTAGGCTGACTGCTACTGGGACTGTCAGTGGGAGAAGGTACATAGTTTGTTCTGCTTAGATAACTCTGATAGGGCATTTTCCCATAAGGACAGAGACCTGCAGCCTCAACATCACCATAGTTGTCTAGTCCTACTCTAGATGATCTAAGTCTTGTGGTGGGAAGATGGTTAATTGCAAATCAGTGTTGAGTAAACATGAGGACCAGCGTATAGATAGATCCCTAGCACCTACTAAATGTCGTGTAGGTGTGACAGCTTGTTTGAAATCCCAGAATTCAGAAGGCAGAGACAGGATCCCCAAAGCAAGCTGGCTGACTGCTTGGTCAGATGACACAAATATGTGAGATGTGTTCAAGTGAGAGAACTTGTCTTAGTGTACAAGATGGGGCACAGTTAAAGACAGATACCAAATTCTGGCCTGTATATACACACATACACACACACACACACACACACACACACACACACACACACACACACGCCCATGTGTTGCCTGATACATGACAGCACACATTCACACTTACAAAAATGTTTTTATTTTTAATTCACTGTCTACCCACATCCTTGGTAATCTATATGGCATTTCACCTAAAATTGTGGGACATTAAATAGCCAGTGCTGTTTAATGAAAAGACAGAAAGCTTTGACAGGCTAAGTGCTTAAGGGTATTATAATAATATCAAGGCCAGATTGGGCCTCTGAGTTCATGAGTGGCAGGAATGAAGCAAGAGGCAGTGGTTGGCGGCTTCTCTACTGAGCAGTGTGTCACTGACTCCCAGTTAGACCAACAGAACTGCATGCCAGTTGCCATAAAGGGAAACCCACATCTGAGAAGACATGTAGCAGAAATTAGTATTCTTTATATGAGGGGTATGGAAGAAACTTTTCTGAAAACTTAGTTATGGAAGATGTTCAGGTTTCGAGTATGATTTGAGTTGGGCTGGAGAAACGGCTCAGCACTGGCTGGTCTTCTAGAGGACCTGGGTGTGATTTCCAGCACCTACATGATAATTCCTAATTACTGACTCCATTTGATGGAAATCTAATGCCCTCTTGGCCTCTGTAAGCACTAGGCACAAATGTGTTGTACATACATATATGCAGGTGAAACACTAATATGCAGAAAATAAAATAAGTTGCTGGGTAGTTGTGTTGGTGCATGCCTTTAATCCCAGCACTTGGGAGGCAGAGGCAGGTGAATTTCTGAGTTCGAGGCCAGCCTGGTCTACAGAGTGAGTTCCAGGACAGCCAGGGGTATACAGAGAAACTCTGTCTCGAAAAACCAAAAAAAAAAAAAAGTTAAAAAGAATATCACTTGTGTTGATTTTGAAGTTGATGTCCTTGTGTCTTGGATGAAACTTTTGTCAGGTGTGTTGAATATGTTTTTAGATATTTAAAATATTTCCTTATACTTGCCTATTTATGTGCCAAACCTTGGGTTCAGTCTCCAGAAGTGCAAAAATTATAAGGTAATAGTCCCATAGAAAGTTAAGACTAGCTGGGTGTAGCACATTTTTAATCCCAGGACTCAGGAGGAAGAAGCAAGTGGACTTCTGTGAGTTTGAGGCCAGTCTGTTCTGCATACCTAGTTCTAGGACAGCCAGAGCTATACAGTGAGACCCTGTAGTTAGAAACTGATTGCTGGGGCTGGTGAGATGGCTCAGCGGGTAAGAGCACTGAGTGCTCTTCCAAAGGTCACGAATTCATCCCAGCAACCACATGGTGGCTCACAACCAACCATCATGAGATCTGATGCCCTCTTCTGGTATGTCTAAAGATAGCTACAGTGTACTTTATACATAAGTAAATAAAATAAATAAAATCTTTAAAAAAAGGATTTAAAACTAATTTTTAAAAAAAAGTGATTGCTGTTATACAAAACTGATAACTGTTTCAAGGATTTTTTTTTCATGTATTTATTTCGTATGCATGCATGTTATAATGCACGTGTGCAGGTCAAAGGATAACTTGTGGAAATGGTTTGCTCCTTCTACCATATATGCTCTAGGGATGGAGCTGAGGGGTCTTCTGGCTTGGCTGCAGGTACCTTCTCCTGTTGAGCCATCTCGCTGGCCCCTTTTTATTCAGCTTTTAAGTCAAGTTTACGTGTCAGGTCAGTGGTTTGTTATTCCTACAGCGTTGTTCATGCACATATACTTTGTACCCTGTAGCTGTTGGTCTGATAGCTTCTGGCCAGTGTGATGTCGTCGTGGCTGGTGGTGTTGAGTTAATGTCTGATGTCCCTATTCGTCATTCAAGAAATATGAGGAAAATGATGCTGGATCTCAATAAAGCCAAGACTCTGGGCCAGCGCCTGTCCTTACTCGCTAAGTTCAGATTGAATTTTCTGTCCCCTGAGGTAAGACTTGTGAATTTAATATAAATAAAGATCCAGAGCATCGTGAGGCTAGATTACAGTTAGATATAACACATATTCTAATAATTATATATTCTCTTGATTACAGGGCAAGGTATTTGGTTAAGAATGGGAGTGGGAGTAGTTATAAAAATTGAATTTGTAATCTGGACATGGTGACACATACTTTTAATCCCAGCACTCCAGAGGCAGAAAGAAGTGAATCTGTATAAGTCCAAGGGCAAGCTGATTTGCATAACGAGACCCTGTCTCTAAAAATGTATTTTTTAGCCCTCTTTAGAAATATGTTTTCTCAAGCTAGGCTGTGGTAGTGCACACCTTTAATCCCAGAACTCAAGAGGCAGAGACAGAAGCAGAGGCCAGTGGATCTCTTGAGTTCAGAGCCAGCCTGGTCTACAGAGAGACTTCCAGGACAGCCAGGCCTACACAGAGATGCCCAGTCTCAAAAACAAAAACAAAAAAAGAGCCTCAACCTCCTGAGTGCTAGGGTTATAGGCATATGTCTTTGTATCCAGCCAATAGATTTCTAGCACTGAGCAGCCCTTTGCATCATCTCACACTTCTGAAGAGCAGAGCTGTTCTCTGTGTCTCCTTTGCTAGCTCCCAGCAGTGGCTGAGTTCTCCACTAACGAGACCATGGGCCACTCTGCAGACCGACTGGCCGCTGCCTTTGCTGTTTCTCGAATGGAACAGGATGAGTATGCACTGCGTTCTCACAGTCTGGCCAAGAAAGCACAGGATGAGGGACATCTTTCTGATATTGTACCCTTCAAAGTGCCAGGTAAGCAGTGACACTGGGTGTTCTCAATTGCTTCAGCTGCTCCAAAAACCTGAAGATTTGTTTTTAAAAAGGATTAATTTATTTTAGTTTGTTTTTCTGTGTGTGCCTTAGTATGCGTATATGTGTCGTGTGCATGCAGATGTCCACAGAGGCCATAAGAGAGAGCATCAGAGCCCCTGGAATAGAGGTTGCAAGTGGTTGTGGGTCAGCCGATATAGGTGCTGGGAATCAATCTGGATCCTCTGAAAGAGCAGCAGGTGCTCTTAATGATTGCGCCACCTCTTCAACCCTAAAATTAAAAACATTAAGTGATAATTTTTTAAAAAACAGTTCTACCATGTAGCTCTGGCTGGCTCTGAGCTCACAAAGAGACCTGCCTTTGCCTCCTTGTTGCTATGATGGTTTCCAAAGTAATCAGCTTTTATTCTCTTTCTTTGTTTTTTTGGTTTTTGTTTTTGTTTGTTTTTGGTTTGGTTTGGTTTCTGGTTTTCTAGACAGGGTTTCTCTGTGTAGCCCTGACTGTCCTTGAACTTTCTCTGTAAATCCACCTGCCCTTGCCTCCTGAGTGCTGGAATTAAAGGTGTGCACCGACACCACTCCATTCAGCTTTATTGGACTTAAACATGGACTCAAGTTTAGATTTATGTTGTAACACTGGTAAACTTAGAAAAAGGGTTTTGTTGTTTTTAAAAACAAGATCTCATATAGACCGGGTTGGCCTCATATTATGTTTCTGAGGCTGGCCTGGTACTCCTAACCCTCTGCCTCTACCTCCCAAGTAGGCTTTCATGCATGTGCTGCCTTACCCAACTTTAGTTTTTTTGTTTGGTTGGTTTTTTGGATTTTTTTTGGTTTTTTTGAGACAGGGTTTCTCTGTATATCCCGGACTTTCCTGGAACTCACTCTGTAGACCAGGCTGGCCTCAAACTCAGAAATCCACCTGCCTCTGCCTCCCAAGTGCTGGGATTAAAGGCGTGCGCCACCACTGCCTGGCTTCTTTTCTTTTCTTTTCTTTTCATGCCCAACTTTCTTAATGTTTTCTTTCATTAATTATTTTATCTATTCACTTTATATTCCAATTACAGCCAGCACTCCCTTCCCTCCTCCAGACCCCCCTCACCTTTACACTCCCCACTCCGTGTGTGTTTATAGTCAGTGGAGGTCAGAGGATAATTTAATAGGAATCTGTTTTCTCCTTCATGTGGGTCTTGGAGATCAAATTCAGGTCACCAGGCCCTGTGGCAAGTTCCTTCAGGTTCTGAGCCATCCCACTGGCCCTGTTAGTTTTGTAGGATGTTGGTTTGTAACTTTAACTGGCCTCTTACTTGTAGCAGTCCTTTTGCCTTAACTTCCCAAGTGCTTGGATTACAGCTATGAGTCACAGTGCCTGGGTCCAGCCAATTTAAAATTAACTGATTCATGTGACTTTTATATAAAATAGATAAATTTGAGTGAGTGTTTTAAGAAAATAGGATGTTGAAGGTTTTGTTTCTTGTTCTGTCTTTTTTTTTTCTTTGAGACAGGATTTTACTATGTAGTCCTCGCTGGCCTGATACAAGTCTACCGGATAGCCTCAAACTCACTACTGTCTGCCTGCCTCAGTCTTCACAGTACTAGATGTGCCCGCCATGATGTCTTTTGTACTGTGTATACATCTGTGACTAAAGACGTGAAACAAAATAAAATTTAATTATGTCTTAGCTATAAAAGGCTCTTTTAGAGATGTGGTTATATACAACTCAGTGATAGAGTGCTTGCTCAGGACAGTCAAGAATTTGTGTCAGTGGTTGCCATGGTAGGGGCTGGGGGTATTGATCCCCAGCCCTGGAAAGAATAAAAAGGCTTTCTTTATAGTTGACAAATAAGATTTTCATTTCCTTTGTTCTTAAATTTTTACTTAAGTGTGTGTCTGTGTGTGGATGTATGCACATGCGTGTAGGTTCTTTACAGGCCAGAAGAGGGCATTGGCTCCTCTGGAGCTGGAGCTATAAGCAGTTGTGAGTTGTCCAATGTGGGTGCTGGGCACTGAACTTGGGTCCCCAGAAAGAACAGCAATTGTTAAACTCTGAGCCATCTTTCCAGCCCCATTCTTAGAATTTTAAAAGCATATTGCTGTAGAGAAGATATATAATGCTTACAGTTTCTTAGAGCTAAAAAAATCATGTTCTTACAGGAAAGGACACAGTTACCAAAGATAATGGGATCCGTCCTTCCTCATTGGAGCAAATGGCCAAACTAAAGCCTGCATTCATCAAACCTTATGGCACAGTGACAGCTGCAAATTCTTCTTTCCTGGTAATTGTCGTTGCTGTTTGTGTTTATTAGTGGGTTTTCTATAGACTCAGTAGAAGAGCCTGCAGCAAATTTGCTTGTGTGTGGTTGAAGGTTTAAAATAAAGCTATTCACTGTAGAGAAAATGGTAAAGGAAAATCATTTAGAAAACAAACACAGACTGAGTGGGATAATAATCCCTATAAGCCCAGCATTCAGGATGTAGAGGCTGGGTGATCAAGAGTGAGCAGGGAGCCTACCTGTCTCAGAAAATCCAATACCTAAGTTTTACTCTAAGACAGATTTCCCTATGAAGCCTAGGCTGGCTTCAAAGTTATAATCCTTCTGCGTCAGCCTTCCTAGTGCTGGAATCACAGGCATGCACCATGTTTAAACACCAAGTTTAAAATAATAGTCTTAAGGTCTTAGTCATCTCACCATACTAATACAAAAGCTGTTCTTTTTATGAACTTGGCCATTCATCAAGCTTGTATTGTTTATGGTAATCATTGGAAATGGGAAGAACAATTGATACACTATGGTGGCTGTCGATTAGCTGCTGAGGGCATCAGAGAGGCTTTTCAAAAAAGGTAGCAGGTGAATATTTTATTGGTTCTTTTTTAAAATTTGATGTGTATGGGTGTTTTGTCTGAATGTGTCTATGCATCCTGTATGTGGAATGCCCAAAGAGGCCAGAAGAGACATTGACTCTTCTGGATCTAGATAGAGTTAGACATTCTTCTTGGCTACCAAACCTGGGTCTCTGGAAGAGCAAGTGTAAACCACTGAGCCATCTCTCCAGCTCACAGTGTTTCTTTACAGTATAACTGATCAATTTCTACCACCACACCAGCAGTAAACAGCTATTATGTATTATCCAAAAACCATTTTGTATGTGTATCACCTGTGCCCGAGACTCTGGCCGCCGCCTTATTGGTGGCCGCATGCTCTTCTTAGTATTGCTGAGCTTTAAAAAGAAGGTGTGTAATAAAATGGGACAGAACTTGTTTTGATTTTTGCATACTGTATGGAGTGGTTTCATTTTCTTTGGAACTGTAGAGGATGTTCTTTCATTTTTGAAGTAATGGTAAAGGGCTTTTTAAAAAAAAATAAACAAAACCCCAGAGGTACCTCTTTGTCCTGAAATTTCTTTTCTTTTTTTCTTTTTTGGTTTTTTGAGACAGGGTTTCTCTGTGTAGCCCTGGCTATCGTGGAATTCACTCTGTAGACCAGGCTGGCCTTGAACTCAGAAATCTGCCTGCCTCTGCCTCCCAAGTGCTGGGATTAAAGGTGTGCGCCACCACTGCCCGATCTCAAATTTCTTAATTATTATTTGGGATAAAAACAAACTAGATGTATTTCAAGTATTGTAAAACCATGATTTTGATGGTCTCATTTGCCCACCTGTGTCTTCTGTCAGTGTGTTGCCTTTAGAATAAAATCTCAAAGCTATGGACAGGAGGCTACTAAGAAATTACAGAAAATGTAAAAATAAATAATTTAAGGAAATATTGTTTTAATTTATGAAAAACATTTCATTTTCTGTGCCAGAAGCAAAAAACCTGTGGGTCCTTATTTCTGAAGCTGCATCTCTCAGTGTATCTTGATGAATTATAAAACCTTTTGAACACTCCCTGGTACTTTTGTCCTCCCAGAGAGGCTCAGTGTATATGCTTGATTGTGATTTAACGGTGGGTACAGTAAATTGAATTTGCTCCATAGACTCTATATAGATATATTAGTGGGCTCATGAACAGGCTTGAGAGGCAGGTACCAGGAGACCTCCTGATAACACCTTGTTGTACTGTTTCAGACTGATGGTGCTTCTGCGATGCTAATCATGTCAGAGGACAGAGCTCTGGCCATGGGTTATAAGCCAAAGGCATATTTGAGGTAAAGTAAATATTCTGGTGAATTGCTTATGACGTCTTTATTTTATTACTAGAGGTAACCTTTCTGTTTTTTTTGCCTAGGGATTTTATATATGTGTCCCAGGATCCGAAAGATCAGCTTTTACTCGGGTAAGTAGCAGTATATATTTCTAAATTTTAGTGAAAAATATTTAGATTTTTGGTAAGTTATTTAGTGTGTATGTGAAGGGGAGGGGGGTCAGAAGATTATTTACAGCATTTGATTTTCTCTTTCCACCATGATGGTCCCAGGAATCAATTGCTCACATTTTTTTTTACATAGGTTTGAGAGTACATTAAGCCCTAAGTTGCCATTTT
Source organism: Montemys delectorum (assembly GCA_019843815.1). Lineage (NCBI taxonomy): Eukaryota > Metazoa > Chordata > Mammalia > Rodentia > Muridae > Montemys > Montemys delectorum. The sequence goes on from JADRCD010125446.1 coordinate 15,928, forward strand.
ATTTTCATATTGCTACCAATTGTGTTATATAATCAATCACACACATACACACACACACACGCCCTGCACTCTGTGTGTGTGTGTGTGTGTGTGTGTGTGTGCATCTGTGAGTATGCATCTGTGTGTATGTGTCTATGCATGTACATATGTGTTACAGTGTTCATTTATTCTCGACAAGCACTCTCAACACTGAGCTTCACTCCTAACCCACAGGACCTTCCATCAATACCTCTCACTATCTTTCTTACTCCGTTGGCTTTCATTATAACCTTGAGACTAGCCAACTCCTTCTCCTGCCTTGCTCCTTTGAATTCTGCCCGTTTCTCTTTAGTTTTAACTTACCCTACACTGCTTGCCTGCTTATTCTCTGTTCTTTAGTGCTACAGTATAGTGAGGATGAAGGCCATGCCTTGTTTTTATCCCCAATGCTAAGTATTTGTATAGGAGAACCACTGAGTATAAAACTCAGTTTGGACTATACTAAGAAATGCTTAAGTAAAAAGGGAAATTTTAGTCCACTCTTCTTTTTTGTTTTCTTTTTCAGACCAACATATGCTACTCCAAAAGTTCTAGAAAAGGCAGGATTAACCATGAACGATATTGATGCTTTTGAATTTCATGAAGCCTTTTCAGTAAGTTGTTTATAAGTCATGTCTGAAATGAGTATAGCCATTAAAAGTGAAGTGAATGCTTATAGGGAGTGGGGATTTGTATTTCAAACTGAATTTCTTTGTAGGGAGGGCTAGGTCAGAGAATCAGGGTTATACTCGTGGTGGTGAAAATATACCTCTGGAGGCTGTTTCCTAAAGTCCCTTTAAGAAGTGTTAAATTATTTACTTGTAACAGCTTCACTGAGAACTGATATAAAGATTTGCTTAAAGTTACACAAGTCTGTGTCTTACATAAAACCTAGAAGAGCGTTAGTAACAAAGTCTTGAATTATTTTCCCTCCTAGGGTCAGATTTTGGCTAACTTTAAAGCCATGGATTCTGATTGGTTTGCACAAAACTACATGGGCAGGAAAACCAAGGTAAGTTTTGATAAATAGTATGCTTGAATTTACCAGCATGTTAATATTTTGAATTTAGTTACCAGCTATTAATATAAAGGGGAGCTGGCCATGGTGGTGTATGCCTTTAATCCCAGTACTTGGGAGGCAGAAGCAGGCAGATCTCTGTGCGTTGAGTCCAGCCTGGTCTACAAGGGACTTCCTAGATAAGCAGGGTTACACAGAGAAACCCTGTTTCTGAATGAATAAGTAAACGAACAAGAGAAGGAAAAGCTTATTCTCTTTTTTGGCAGTACTGGGGGTTGAACCATGCATGTAAGCCAAGTACTCTTCCACTGAGCTGTAGTCTCAGCTTCTCTCCTGCTTTAAATTGGGAGATTGGTCAGTGAAAACAGTAAGATTGTATGCTGTCTTCTGTTGGTCTCCTTCAGGTGCCAAACACTGATTTGTAAGGTAGTCAGCATTAGTTACTCACCACTGTGTTGCTTGCTTCCTCTTAGGAAGAACCTGACTTGATTGGTCTTAAGTAAAATCGCTTTTAAATTGGCCTTTGTTTTTGTGGGAGCCAGGTTGGATCACCTCCTCTGGAGAAGTTTAATATCTGGGGTGGATCACTGTCTCTGGGACACCCTTTTGGAGCCACTGGCTGTCGGTTGGTCATGGCAGCTGCCAACAGACTGAGGAAGGATGGAGGCCAGTATGCTTTAGTGGCTGCCTGTGCAGCTGGAGGACAGGTACGTCACAGCAGGGTCATCAGGACTCCCAGGTCCTGACAGTGCTTTGTTTGAAGCATTCATGAAGTGCTGTTTCTGATGACAGACAACAGAAAACAGCAGTTTTCTTTTGCGAGGTAAGAAAACTATTGATTTTAATTCTGATATCTCATTGAAAGGAAGATGCTCTTTAAATCAAGCTGTTTTTCTTTTTAAAATGTTTATATTTATTGTTTATAATATGTTTAATATATGCTCATTATGGAAGCTATATAAAATTAAAAATATATTGGAAAAAATCATTTAAACTGTGAGGAACTAGCATTTGAAATATCTCAGTGTATTTTCTTCCTTAATGATAAACTTTTACTCATTTACCTAGTAATCCTGACACCTTATCTATAATGTCTAAGGTAAATAGGTCTCTGTGGCTGTTAACTCAGTGATCAAGTAATTACATGTCTTGCATGTTTGAAGTCCTGTGTCCTTAGCACCACCACAAAACCATCTCTGGAGAACTGGCTTACTCTGTACAGGAGTTAACTTCTCTGTGATATGTGGCTGCTGTTCAGCCAGGAATCCATTCGTCTTACAGATGTTTTCCTGTCTACCTCACTTACATTATGTACATCATAGACTCAGCATGTTCCGAACTATAATATTTCACTGGGAGTAAAATTGTAAAGGAAGATTAGCTGTAAGCTTTTATGTTTTTGTTTTTTGTTTTGTTTTGTTTTGTTTTTTTTACAACAGAGTTTTTCTGTGTAGCCCTGGCTGTCCTAGAACTTGCTCTGTTGACCATGTTGGCCTCTAGAGATCTCCCTGCCTCTGCTTCCCTAGTGCTGGAAGTAAAGGCCACCACATGCAGTGACACATAGTCTTTCTTTTTTTAAATTCTGATATAGACAGATTTTTGTTTTCTTGCATATTATAGACATTGTTACTAAGTAAGACAAATAAGCTATATAAAGGCATAGAATCTTGTCTGTAGCCATACCACCCTGAATATACCTGATTGATTGATGTATAGAATCATGTAAAAGATGATGATATAGACAGCTTTTCTTTAGAGAGTTTAAAGAAAGGTAATTTATAAGTTGAAACATTGTTGCTTCATGGTCTAAAACTTTTTGGTTGTACTAGGACTAAACACAAGGCTCCACACAGCACTGGGGATACAGTCCTCTAACTCAGAACTGACTTATCATTTGTGTGAATTCCCTGTTGAAATCTTGCATATTTAGCTGAGAGCCTGCTTCTTATGTCCGCCTGCTCCCTCAAGCGAGATGACTGTGTGTAGCCTGTAGTCTATACAGATTCCTTTCCATTCAGGTGCAGTTGTTCTCTCTGTGTACAGAGTGTACATAACATTAAATGATATTGTGAATGAATGGAGAATATTCAGTGTCTTCTAGAAGTGTTAAGCTTGGCCACTTGTTTGTTTAATTGAGGCATTTGAGTAACACTAATATGATTAGAAGATTAGAGCACAAATTCATTATGGTGGATCTAGAGCAGCATTTTTCTTTTTTTATAGTTTATTTTTATGTGCATTGATGTTTTACCTGCATGTATGTCTATGTGAGGGTGTCAGAAACCCTGGTAGTGGAGTTACAGACAGGTGTGAGCTGTGGTGTCGGGGCTGAAGTTAAACCCAGGTCCTCTGGGACAGCAGCCATTTCTCTAGCCCAAAAGCAGTGTATTTCACCTTTGACATTGTTAATATTTTGGACCAGTTAATTCTTTGGGCTATGTACTGTAGGATGTTTTAGCACAGCTTCCACCCATGAGATTCCAGTAGCAACAAATTATTGCCCAGCCCTGCCCTTGCCCATATGTTTATGCACACAGTTAAAACTAGCAAAAATACCTGCCAAATGTCTTCTGAAGAGAATGAGAAGCACATCCCCAAGTTGAGAACCACTGATCTGTTGAGACATGAAAATAGTGCATTATATGTAAAGTTGGAGGAGCGCTGGGCCTCCTGTGCATCAGTCAGACCTTCCCATCCCTGCTCTGTTGGTTTGTTCGTTTGCATTATCAAAGTTAACTGATTATTTTGAACTAATGTATGTGCAAAATTCCAGATGAAAATCTTGTATATGAACTTTAAACTTACATAGTATTGAACTTGGAACCTTATAAATAATAGTTTCTTAATACATATTTGTTGGAATAGAATTGAACCTAGAAGCTAACCATTTCATTAGGATGTCTATAGGTTTGATGGTAGTCCAACAGTTAGAATGACTGTTTATCAGATAGGATTTAAACCCAGGAAATCCTAAACGTTTATGTAAGGCTTAAACTTGGGTCATAACTAGTACGCAGAGCTATGCCGAGTGCTGTAGAAAGGACATCGTTTGTTCTTCTACCCTTAGGTACACTCAGTTCACCTTTTTTTTTTTAATTGTAGCTTTAGATTTTTATTTTGTTCTTCTCATATATTACATCTGGGCTGCAGTTTTCCTTCCCTTCCTCCATCACTTCCCCTTTCTCTTCTTCCATCTCTCCTTCTCCCTTCCTCCATCTCTCCGCCCCCCGCCCTATTGAGTTTTTCCTAGATCCACCCTCCTTCACTCTCCCCTCAGAAAAGCACAGGTTACCCAGGGACATCAACCAAACACAGCATAACCAGCTACAACAAGACCCAGCACATGCCATCATGTTCAGTTCATCATCTTTTTGGCGGGGGAGGGAGGGTTCCAGACAGGTTTGGTTTTTCTGTGTAGCCTTGGCTATTCTAGAACTCACTCTGTAGACCAGGCTGGCCTCAAACTCAGAAATCTGCCTGCCTCTGTCTCCCAAGTGCTGGGATTAAAGGCGTGCGCCACCACTGCCCGGCTCAGTTCATTTTCTTAACCAGAGAAAATAGCAAAGAGCCAAGCCCAGGCTTTAGACTCAGAATCCTTACACCTGTCTCCCAAGCTCGTCTTTCTTTACAACGGCTTTGTGATTTCACTGAGTCACTTAACGTTTCAAATCCAGTTTGGGTGGCCCAGTGGTGGAGTGCTTGCCTAGCATGCCTGCAGCCCAGAGTTCATTCCCCAGCACTACATAAACTAAAATAAAAACAACCATTTATTGCATTGACTAGGATTCACACTCTACATTAGATTGAGTCTGGTGCATGCATGTGTGTGTCGGGAGTGGTGTATGTATCGCCAGCTGTCTGTATATTAGTACATGTATGTCTATATAATGTGTTCTATCTGATTTAATTTTTATAAAATCTTTCTAAACTAAGTACCACGAACCCCATTCGTGGAAATTGGGTCTCTGAGTGATCATTTTCCTGTGATCACACAGTAGTGGTTATGCCGTCGGCCTGCCTACGCACTGGCTGGACTCTACACCTTTCACTGCTTCCTTGGTCTGACTGAACTTTCTTCCTCACAGGGTCATGCTATGATTGTGGAAGCTTACCCCAAATGACTGCTCTAGAAGGAGGCGACTCACTGATCTCTGCAGCACTCGCACTGGGCAATGCCATTTCAATGCACTACCAAGTGATACCTGCAGTTCCTAGCTCTTCTTAGGAAACATTTGTGGCCTTCTCTTAAATATTTGCGATCAAGCTTTGCCAGTGTTCGAGCTTTTCGATAATCACAGCTTCTGCTCTCTAAGTTACAGACTATCACAGATGTATACATAGTTCTTGTTATCTTTTGTCACAAAGACTAATGGCTGCTAGCCACTTGGAGAGAGGCTAGCTGAGGTTTAGAATCATCTTTGTAACAGTTGCAGATTCTCCTTGTTCCTGTGTCAATGGAGATAATTATTTTTTTCTAAAATACAAACCGATGTGCCTAAATTAACTTACTGTGGAGAAAAATAATGTAAACATCTCTTAAACCTGAACTGTTTAGAGACATAGATGCCATGTTGGCTGACCTTAATAAAGTAGACATGTATTAGAGGACTGTTGGTGGTCTCATTATTAGTGGGGAAAGGGCAGCTTTTGTAACTGTTATAGTCAGTTGTGAGACTGTCCCGATTATAATAGTGTGTTTCCCCCATTTCTTTTTTTTTTTTTTTTTGGTTTTGGTTTTTCGAGACAGGGTTTCTCTGTGTATCCCTGGCTGTCTTGGAACTCACTCTGTAGACCAGGCTGGCCTCGAACTCAGAAATCTGCCTGCCTCTGCCTCCCAAGTGCTGGGATTAAAGGCATGTGCCACCACTTCCCGGTTCCCCCATTTCTTAATTGAAGCAAATTGATTTTATTGGAGATGCTCCTGTTTGTCTGGGTTGATGTAACATACAAGAACATATTTTATTTTGGCTATTATAAACCCCCTCAAATTCCTGACAACTGTGCTACATAATCACATTTATGCTATTCTGAAAAAGTTGTAATTTCAGTTATAGACATTTGAATGTTGCTCAGATATATGGAAATTGCTGTCAGAATCACCCTGGGTGATTTGAGCACTTTTAGGCAAGGAACATTGTTCACCTCTGAAGAAGACTTGAGAGTCCCAATGTCATTCCTCATAGTTTTCCTGGTAAATTAAGACATTGTGTGTGTGTGTGTGTGTGTGTGTGTGTGTGTGT
>JADRCD010125474.1:4818-18592 GCA_019843815.1 Montemys delectorum
ATCATGCCAATGCCAGGAAGTAAGCGAAGACGGGGAATGGGGGGGGGAGAGAGAAAATCCAATGTTACCCTGGCATTAGGAACAAGAATCAATTTGCTTCTTTAAAAAATATTTTTTTAGATTTATTTATTTTACTTTATGTATATCAGTGTTTGCCTTCATGTGTGTATGTCCACCACATACATACCTGGTGCCTCTGAGGGCATCCAGTTCTCTAGCACTGGAGTTATTGATGGACATATGGGTGCTGCAAACTGAACGCAGGTCCTCTGTAAGAACAACAAGCGCTGTTAACTGAGCCGTCTTTCTAGCCCTTCAGTTTTCTTTTTCCAAATTAAACGAGGGCAGCAGTCTGTACCACAGGGGCTGTTTATAAAGGTGATGTGTACTGTGCGTGGTGCTCATTAAAACGCTCGTTTGCTCATTTCATGTTATTTGAATATGTCCTTTGTCCCAGGCACTGTGATAATTGCTTATACACCCACAGGGTTCATATCTAATTGGTATGAGAATTCCGGCTCTTAAGAGGTGGGCTGTATTGTGAGGATAGGGTAGCTTTGATTTTGTTTGTTTGTTTTTTAACTTACATTTATTTCTTAGGAGTAGGGGGCTGCCAGGGGGCATTCATGCCACAGCATGCATGTGGACTTTGGAGGATCACACATAAGAGGGGGTTCTCTCCTTCTACTGGGTCAATCTTGGAGCTGGAACTTACATGGTTATACTTGGTGGCCAGCAGCCCCACCCACTGAACCATCTCACCCACTTGGCAAAGCTTTATAGGCTTTCCGCTGTCTTGAGTTGACTCTGTTTAGCTTCTAAGTCTGGTGCTTAAACTTTGCTTGACTAAGGAACAACTTGAATGCTGACCCAGACTTCCAAGCTGTGCTGCCTAAGAAACGGACGCCCCAGTAAAGACATGCTAGGCTGTCTCGAGTCCATTGCCAGGTGCATTGTGGAATAATGAACCACCATCCCGATCCAAAACAGCCTGATAAGAGTGAGGCTCCCTGAGCCAGCGTTCGTCTGGAGGTAATGTCTGGGCCTCACAAAGTCCTGTTGGAGCATCAGAAAGCCTTGCTCTCTGATAGCTTGTGTCCTCCTAAATGCATGTGTGTCCCTGCTGTATTTGCCTAGTCAGCAATTCCTGAGTCCATTCTGGTCCAAGGCCATCTCTGGTATGCAATGCGTTCACTTCATGACGTCGACTGGAGGAGAAAGGGCCAGAGAGCATAAATCCCCGAGCAAGCGAACCCGGGGCCCATCAGCCCAGCCTCATTGACTAAAGGACAGAGATCATCTCAGAACTGAGATTGCAGAACTGTCTCTTAATGAAAATCTCAGGCTCCAAGGCATATAGACCTGGTTGTGACTTTGATTTCTTTGTGTCCCTTGGGAAGTTTCTTGGATTCTCTTAAGGGTCAATTTTCTTACCTTCGTAACAAGGGACAACCATACAGCCCCCTGCTGCAAAGTTGGAATCCTCTAACTCAAAAGGGCTCCATGTTCAGAGATAGAGACACAGTAAGTGCCAGTGCATAATGGCAAAGCTAGGTCCCTGGACTGGGAACTTTCAATGATGTTAGATGGCAGTGTTGGCCCAACATGCACAAAGCCCTGGTTTGACCCCTAGTACCACATAAACTACACGTGATGGTGCACATCTGTAATCCCAGCACTTGGGAGGCAGAGACAGGAGGATCCGAAGATCGAGTTCATCCTTGGCTACATAGCAATTTTGAGGCCAGTCTAGGTTATGTGAGATCCTGTCTCAAAACAAAACCATACCAGACTGGTTCAGCAATGCAGTTTACCGTCCTGGGCCAGTTTCCCCACCTGGCCAGAGAGTAAATGATACCCGGTGGTTCTAACAGCTCTGTGGCCCTGTGAAACAGAGATAGCAGCAGAGGGACTACTGCCCATGACGTTAGGACTGTACCTGCCAGAGCCACCTCCTTTGGAGCTCTTAATTGCACAGCTGTCCTTGTCCCAACCTGTGACAAAAGAGAAGGACTTGTGACAGACCAGATTTAAGAACAAATGCCTTCAACCAGGGTGCTTTACAGAAGACTGGCAGTGAGGAGGCCCACGTAGGATAGATAGCACCAGGCCAACCATCAAAGTTCTGTCATCTGGTGTGGAGCTCAGGTGCTGGGGGTCAAGACTGGGCCTGGGGGGCGGTGGGGTTCTTGGAGGGGCCTTAGAAAATGAACACCTTCGAGTGGGCAGAGGGGAGTGTGGGATGGTGGGCGGGGACTAGACGCTCAAAGCAGAAGCTCTGTGGAAAGTTTGGCAGCCCTATGTCAGTTAGCCCCAGGCTTCTGTAAGCAGGAGAACTGTCAGCTGAGGGGAGCTTGGCACCCACCTTCTTGGCTCTCAAGAAGGGCGGCAGGAGCAGGTGTTGGGGGACAAGGAGGCTCTAGAAATAGTGTTTCCTTCAAGCTACACGAGCCATGGCTGGGTTAGGAAGGCATCCAAGAGTTTGTCAGGACCGAGCGCTCCCAGCCCCATGCCAGGAACCAGCTGCCCGGTGATAGGGCAGGGCAACCGCACTGGGCTTTCCCTCTGTCACACTTCCAACCTGCTCAGGTTGAACAGGAAGAGCAGCCAGTCACCTTCACCTGACACTGTCTCTGTACACAGAGGTGTCCTGACTCTTCTGATTGAGTCCGCTCTGGCCTATGAGTGGGCAATCCTGGAGAGCCTATCCACCTCCCACCACATGCACATGCACTCGTGCGCGAGCACACACGCACGCACGAGCATGCGTGCGCGTCCACATGCCTTTGTCCCCCTAGTCGAAGTGACAAGTCTCACTGCACAGCTAAAGCACAGGGAGAGACTCTTCCCACGTGTCCTCAGCTCTTATGTAATGGGCCTTCGATAAGTGCAGGGTGCTTTGTGAGGAGTGTAATTTGTCAAAACCTCAGGGAATTTGGGTTGAGAAATTGCCTCTGTTCTCTCCCCAGCTTACCCCGTGGCTGTTGATATCACACACTTCAGCACTTGGGTTTTCAGTAATCATTGTGGTAGCTGAGGGTAGCCCACGGCAACCACGCTCATGCCTCTCATCATCTTTTCAGACTCTATAACCTCATCCTCTAGGTGTCCAGGGCTGACCGAGAATCCTAGCCTTAAGGGGGGGATCAACTAGGGCGACCCAGTTAGCTCACGTGACCTGAAAAGCCTTGTGGGAGTCAGTGTTCCATGGGGTTCCCCAGCTTGGAGCCCGATGAACCCCCCAAAGCAGAGGGAAGCTTCTTTTTGCTATAGCCCAAGTGCATCTCCTTCTGATTGAAATGTGTGATATGAAACTATCATTTGAGTTTCACTGGCTCAGCCCATGATCTCTACTGCCCTTCCTAGCTGGGCATCTCTCAGGCTCCTGCTAAAACTCATTTGTTTCTCTCAAGCTTCTATTGGACTGGATTGTGGGGAAATGGCCCAGGACAGCCACAGGGGGTGACAGAAAGCCAAACTCAGAGTCAGTCTGCCAAGGATTCATGGTAAAGTGAGCAAACTGCCTAGATCCAAAACTGACACATGGTAGCTGTCTCCCTCTCCTATGGTCTGATCTGTCAGGATGGGCACAGCCACCTTTGGCTCGACATGTCTTGAAACCTAAATGGCCCGAAGTCTGGATGTCTGTTCTGTGCAGTGCCTGCTGGGAATCATCATGGGAGAGGTCAGGGCCACCTGGGGAAAAGCCTGTTCCTGCCAGCTAGCCAGGGATTTTGAACGTTTTCCAAGGTCATCTCTTTCTGAATCATAATATTTTAAGTTTCACAGGATACAAAGCATGCAACTTTTTAAACCTCTTGGTAAGAGGCAAGGTGGGGCTTGGTGTTCTCTCTCTCTCTCCAAGGAGGAAACTGAGACCAGAGAAGCGAGGTAACTTGTCCCAGGGTTGCACAGCCGGGAAGGCAGGCGTGAGCTTTATGGAGCATAGTCTGTCTAGGTTAGGAACCTGAGCGCTTGCAGCCTGGAGTTTGCGTCTTTGGAAGGGCAAACCTCAGAAGGCTTTACCGTGGGACTTCCTCATACCCTCCATGCTGGGAAGCAGAGAAAGGCCAAGAGCTGCAGGTCAGAGAGACTCTGAAGGAGGGTGGAGAAGGTGTCCTGCGTTCCCCTTCTTGGCTCCCCAGGTCCTTCAGGAGGGGCTGGATCGTGTGTGTGGTCTAGAGGGGCTTGGGTCTAGCCTGAGCTCTGCCTCCCTGGCACTGCGTACCTCCAGTCCATGTTGCCATTCTCTGCTTGTAACCAAACAGAACCATCTAGCCCCTCTCTTCTAGCCCCATACCATATGGAATAGATCTTCCATCTTTGTCTCCTCTCTTCCCTCTGTGGCAGCCTTCAATACGCAGGGAAATCCTGCTTCCATAGCAGGCAAGCATTGAGAACCTACTGTGTGACCCATGGGCATGCATAGGACTGGGCAGAACAACGGGCAGGGATCCGCCATTGCCTTGCCCTTGCCGACAGTGACATCCCTGAGACTAAACGTATTATAGTCCAGATACTGTGAGCTGATTACATTCACCATGTCTAGCCAGAAGCAAGGTGAGGATGGCCACAGGAGGCTAGGATTCAAGATGGCACATGGACTAGGCGCTGTGGGTTTTGTGGAGGCTCAGTGCTGGGCTGGGTAGAGAGAAGACTTCTGAAGAAGGCGAATCTTGAACAAAGGAGTAGCAGTCGACTTGGCAGGGTGGAGAAGTCAGGCGTTGCCTGCAAGATGGATGGGTAGAAGGGACTGATGAGATCTGGCCGAAGGGAGGAAGTTGCCCTTGAGTGGCTGAGTTCAGCTGTAGTAAGTAGACTGAAAGGACCTACTATGTGATATCAAATAGCAGTTATTCCCTGCCGTGCAGAGGGAAGGAGGTGGGCATGGCTCTGGGACTTTGATACTGGCGAGCCAGCCTCTAAGGCCTTAGAGGTAATGTAACGGGTAGCAATGGATGGGAGCAGGGCTTTCCCACCACTCTACCTGCCAAACCACTGCTCCCAACTGGGCCCTTTAGGCTGTAACTGAGACTCACTTCCCCAGCCCTGCGTATTTAGAGACTCATTTCCCTAACAAGTCTGCAAACACAGCCGGAAAATGCAGGCTTGCTTGTCTAGCCTAGGCTCTAGAGTGAAGCTGGGGACAAGCTGGTGTGATCCAGAGAATACAGACTGCCCATGGCTGGCTGAGTCCCCATCAGACCCCAGACTCAGCCCCTGCAGCCTCTCCTCAAGGTTTCTGTTGCGGTTGGCTAGGTACCCACGCTTGGCACTGCTTGGCGCTCCTGGACGCTCTGTCTTTCTCATTTGTTTCCTGTTCTCCCAGCCTGCTGTGGCTCCTTATGCTCACGTGTTTGAGTTGTGGGCTGGTTTGAACCGGTTTGTTGGGAAGAGATAGGTAGCAGCGAAGTGTGGCTGGCAAGAACACGGGGCCTTAGGTCCCTGTACCAGCCAGCACCTACAGCGTCAAGCGCAAGCTCCTACTGTGGCCGGCCTGACCAGCTGACCTCTCTCTAGCCTGATGGTGCTTGCTGCCAGCTCCAGGCACCCACTTCTTGCCAGAGGCACTGGGTCAAGGGATTGCCACTTGGCATAGCACTCAGAGTGTCGTATTAATGGGCAGAGTTGTAGAACCATTCTGGAAGGAAGCCAGGCTTTGCATAAGGTGTTCTTGGTCAGTCTGGGCTCTAAGTTCAGCTACCAGTTAATGGGTTACCTCAGGTCACTTTGCCCTTAGAATAATACCAGCTGCCCTTGTCCGAAGGGCAGAGGGGTGACAGCAGTGCCCACACTTGCTTCTTGGATCTGGGGCTCCCCTGTTCCCTAACCATTGCATTTTTATCAACCAAGCTAGATGCAGTCTCTCTTTCCTATGGTGTGGAGTTATGCTACCTACCTACACACACACACACACACACACACACACACACACACACACACACACAAACACACACACACTCGGGCCTGTGTAAACATACAGTCTCTCTCCACACAGGAGGCCCAGGGGATGAGACAGTGGCCATGTTGACCATCTCCCAGCAGCTCTCCCCAGCTGCCAAATGGGTCAACGGCTACAAGTGTCCCTGGGTTTGTAACAGTGATCACAGGGATCGTGGGCTCCTGGACACCTTTGGAATTGACTTTTCGAGGCCAAATGCTTTGCAGATTAAATTTCCGGAGAGAGAACAGCTGAGCTTCCCTGAGCCACTTCTTATCGTGGCCGCAGAGGGGCTTTCATGTGTGCATGCATTGTTCTCCCGGATGAAAGGGAGAGGGAGAGGGTCTGGTGCCCCTCCCTCCTGCAGATGACATCAGCCACTGGGGCAGCTGGTGCTTGGTGGATTCTCTAGGACGTGCCTGGAACAGAAAGAATTTTATGATAGGGTTTTGGGGTGGCTTTCCCCCCTCTTTAAATAATGTTTTTGAGGAGTTGCCATGGAGAACCGTTGGAAGCAGAGGGGCTGATGAATGTCTTTGGTCATGTCAGATGAGGACAAGATTACCCAAGTGAGGGAGAGTGTCCCTCCCGTCAGCAAGACTGTGGGGTTCCAGGGCTGCCCTGCCAGAAAGCTAGGGCCATAATCACAAACAGACTGTGATCACTTACAACCAGAAGTATTACTTTAGACTCTTGGCTTTGGTGGGGAAGAATGTAGCTTCCCTCGGCCCCTCCCCCACCCTCTCAAGTTTAAACAAGATCTGTGAAAGCCATAGCTCTGGGCCTTAAAGAGGCCAGAATTCAAGCCAGGGAGCCTTCTCACAGGCCCAGCTTTGGAGAGCTCCACTGAGCTCCACTGGTGTTGGGCCTGGGAATCGCCTGGAGCGATTTGCCTCCTCCATTCCTCTTTGAGATGACCTGGGGAATCCTACTTTCCCAGAGTCTTCCAGTCTTCCTGAGACTTCTTCTCCATTGACACACTCACCATCCAAGTATCCAGTCTTTTTTGCACACGTCATATACTTTCACAGTATGTGATGAGGGAGGTCAGATAGCTGTCTCAAAGAAGAATACAGCTTAGCACACTGGGATGTTGGGGTCTAGCCTAGGGGTGGGAGTGACGTCTCATCCTTTTCCCCTACCTCAACTGGTGCTTCCCAGGCAAGCCTCAGGCATACTGTCCCACTCCTAGGCATTAGTATGGGAGAGCCATGGCTTCTTATGGGGCCTGGTACCCAGGCACTAAGCAGATCTTGGGGGCTGGGTAGACTTTGTTGCCAGAGTGGGATTGTAACTAGCCATCTTTGAAAAGAGGGAGGGGAGTTAGCTCATCATCTGGGCTTTGCATAAGGAAACTTAGCATCCAGGGGTCCTATCTCACTGGATCCCTTATAAATACTTACTCTCTCCTGTTTCCAGGGCCCAGCACTATCCTAGGCCTCAATGAATAGGCAAATACAAATGTACCTCATTGGATCCAAAAGGCTGCTGCTTACAGTGGGGTTAAAGCTCTTGACATTGACAAGGCCACAGGGAACATTTTAGACCTCTGTCCAGTCCACCCTGAACAGCCCCATCTCTCAAACTCCATGAAGACAGCCCACCACCTTACCTTGTAGATGTGGTTCCCAGGTGGGAAACTGGATGAGATCTAAGCCAACAGGGGCAGGTTCTGATCTAGAGGTCAAAGCAGGAAGAAGAGGGTAGCGACACTGCGTTCCCATTTAAGGGTCAGGCTAGGCTGACAGCATGTCATCACCAACACCGCCTCTTCTCTGTGAAATGACATTGTAGCATGCTGCGGCTGAGGGCTGGCCACTTAGATGGGAGCGTCTTGGGCCTGTCATTGCCAAAGTGTATTTAGAGGGAGAAGATGCCTTAGCCCATCTCTGCCCCCCACGCTCTGCCATTAGACGCTAGCTAGGCCTTCTCACTAAAGAGTATTTCTAGAATGGGATTCCCCCTCCAAGAGCTCAGAATGGGTTGGACAATGTGGCAGCTGAGAGATGAGAATGTGGAGAGCAATCTAAGTCAGTTACCTCTCCAGCATCCTCTCTCATCTCTGCCAGAAGAGAGATTACTGATCAGCCTTCTTCAAAGTGGAGAAATCCAGAGCCAGGCAAAGAAGCAGGCGTGTAGTCAGGGGAGACATTAGAAGCTTTTGCTCATTTCTTCACACACAGACCTTTATCTCCTGCTGTGTGTGCCAGGCACAGAGATGTGTTACAAAGACTTTCGTGAAACAGAGTTACGCACCATTGCTCAGCTAAGAGGACCTTCCTCATGTCCCTCCCTGCTAGTGTTGGCAGTATTGGGAAAGCTGCCTCTCTGATTGGTAATCTTTTGTGTCTGTCACCACTGTGTGGCCAGTCACTGTGGAGAGTATGTAGCAAGCTGGGCATGGACTAAGGGGATATCTGGTTTGAGGTGATCTTTCTCTGACACTGGGGTAGCATCTACATTAGACACATTCTCAGGAATCAAGGAAATAAGTTGGTGCTGGGAGACATGCAAGTGAGGTGGAGCAGGAAGTGTGGAGAGCCTTTCTTACTACAGACCCCTCCAAGGCTCCAAGGTGGTCATCACAGGACAAGGTGGGCTAGCAACTCCAAGATGGTCATCCCAGGACTAGGTGGGCTAGTGGCTCCAAGATGATCATCCCAGGACAAGGTGGGCTAGCGACTCCAAGATGGTCATCCCAGGGCAAGGTGGGCTAGCGACTCCAAGATGGTCATCCCAGGACTAGGTGGGCTAGCGACTTGCTGCTTCCTGGAGGCAGAGTGTGAGAAGCCTTTGCACGCGGCATGTGAGTGGTCTAGGATTACGTTTATGCCAGGCACAGGCAGAGTGCTCTTTCCTGTGGTTATCACCCCTACAGTCCTGCACAGTGTAGTGATGCGACCTCGGCCATACAGATCACACAGCCATGGCCACAGAGCTCTGTAGTCCAGGCCTTCACATGTGCTGTGCAGCACCCAGGTAACCAACCCTCTGTGGTTTTGTAGGCTCTGGGAAAGACACCACGGCAAGGAGCTGTTTTTGTTCTCAGGGGTAAGGGGAGCAAGTCTCTAGGGTAGCCCCCTCGAGACCTCCAAGTTGTACCCATTAGGGAGGGCTTCTTTGTGGGTCCTGGTGTGTGAACCTGTGCATATGGTCCCAATGGAGCCTATGGCCAGACTGCACGGCTTCCTCAGATGAGCGCCTCCTCCCTACCCCATTCCTCTAGGAGCCTTAACCCGGGAGTAGGCCTGTCCCTGGTGAGTGGCCTTCTGTCCTCCCTGAAGTTCGACTTTCCATTCCTATGAGGGGAGAGGCCCAAGTAGAATGCTCCAGCTGGGTTCACCACCAGGTTGCAGGGGCTCCAGCTCTCACGGATGGGAGTGTCTGCCTCCTGCATGGCCAGGGTCATATAGACAGCCAACAACAATAGTCTATGTCAGTTCCCTAGGTCAGATCTCCCTCAGTGAGAGGAAGTGCTGTCCATGACTTCCCAGCACTGGGGAGCTGGAGGAGAAGGATTACCCAAGGAATAGCTGCACTCCATTCTAGCAAGATAGAAGGCTCTGGGCTAGAGAGATGGGGCTGAGGAGAACCAGCCTGGCACCAGTTCACATGGATCCCAGGAGCTGAGCGCCCGAGATCTTGAGCCTGTGCAGAGAGGACAGGGGTCACTATGTAGATCTGCTCTCAACAACCACTGACTAAGCCCCTTCTCTGTCTTGAACCCCCAAGCCAGGCTGGGGGCTCCACGGGATGCTGTCCCGGGAGAGCTCTCTCTGTAAGCTGGGGCCACGGTCAACTCAAACCTCAGGGTCAAAGCGCTGGCAGCTGAGGGGAGGAAACCATAGGGGCAGCAGCAAGAGATAGTCAGAACTTCACAGACAGGGTAGCATAGAGGACAGGGCCTGAACACAGTGACAAAACAGAGAAACCAACGCAGGAGAGAACTCTGAGTCCCACGGGGCCAAAAACAACAAGACAGAAATCCTTTCCCCCAAGGGACCATGAAATGCTAGTGCTCAGCTCCCAGGCTACTAAGTAGCCAGCCTGTGACTAGCAAGCTGGTGACCAACATACAGCTAACTGTCTGCTCCAGGCTTTCTATCTATAAAATTGGGATAATGCTTGAGTCCCATGTGGCTTATAGAGAAAGAGAATAGCCAAGCGGTAGTTAGTTCCCATCCTCCTCCTCTGCCAGGAAGGAGTAGGCAACCATCGAGTCCCTGGCAGTATGTGACATCTGCGGGCAGAGGGGTCTGCTGGACTCCCGAACTTCCCCTATTCTCCAGCAACTTTCTAGAACAAGCTTCCCATCTATTACCTTAGCAGCTGTAGGGTAAGGAGGGCAGGGGTCTGTCCCCATTCTTCAGAAGGAGTAGTTTGTAGGCTACTCAAAGTTTGCCTAAGGCTGAGCTGTGTGTAGCCCAGAGCCTGCAGGATGTTAAGCCACAGCACTAGGTCAGTGTTTCCCACAGAGCAGTTTGTACACGTGTGCTGCGGGATACCTGCTGAGTAGCTCTTTATCCCCTGGCCTTTCTCTCACTCCACATCAGGTCGAAGAGCGTGTTCACTGGGGTTCCTAAAGTGTCAGTATGTTGGCTGATAGCCTTTTAAAGAAGGGGAAATCTGACCTAGTCGAGGATCTTGCTGAACTTGTCTCAGTGTCTTGCTGAACCTCAGTTGAGACATTGATTGCTGTATGACTTTTTCCAGTTACCTTCTACTTGGGATCATGGTTTTTCCATTCAGTGTATGGCACAGGGAAACATCTTTCTGAAAAGCATGTTTACATTTTTTTTTTTAAGTTGTCAGCTGAAGCACACACTAGTACAGGTGTTGTTCTGGTGGCCTGATGGGTTGTTTGAGGGCTTGGAGGACCCCAGGTGGGACACCTTCTCCTGTCCCACAGTGTACTAGGGTGACACCAGCAGCTCCCAATTTCCAACCGGGAAAGGAGCCTGGAAAAGCCTGGGCATCGGTGGTGGCTGCTCCCCATACCACACAGAGGAATCCACATTGTCAGAAAGCTGCTGACGTCAGGCGGTGCAGAATTTTTGCAAGCCCTCTATTTAAAATTCCCCAGAAATTAAATAAGGAGGGTTAGGAGGGAGGAATGCCCTCAGCAAATTGTAGAGTGGGTTTGCTTTGTTTATGGAGATGGTCTTTAAAGTTGCAGTTGCCCCCGTTTTATTTTTGCCCAATTGGAGAGGGGCTGGGCCCAGCTGGGAGGGTGGCTACAGCGCTTAGTAGAAGCCTGCACAGTTCTAAGGCCAGGAGACCTCTGGTTTTAGCAAAAAGAGAACAGGAAAGTCATACACAAACACGTCCATGTACCCTTCTTAGGTACTGGAAGAAGGAACACTCGCTGCTCCAGAGGATTCAGGCTCCATTCCCAGCATGTGCATCCATCAGGTGGCTTACAACCACTTGTAACTCCAGTTCCAGGGCATGTGACACCTTCTTCTGGCCTCCAAAGGCACTTGTATGCACAAGATACGCACTCACAAAAAAACCCAAAAAACTAACAGACAGGAACTGCATCAGTGATGGGATCGGATCCCTTATGAGATCCTGGGTCCCCCGCCCCAGCATTGCCACCTACCCACCCCCCCTCTAACATTGGCAACTACAGGGCGGTCCACAGCCTTAGCTCAACATTGCCAGAACAAAACCAGTCCTACTGCTAGGCACCTTGCTCTTTTGAGGTGTCTGCTTGTTTGTTTTTCCCTCTCCTCACAATCCTGGCGAGCCATGGGATTTCAGATTCCCCTTCCTACACACAACACCTCTTCCTTCAGCCTCTTCCTCCAACTACGTCGACAAACAAGTGTCAATTCTGATAAGAGGTGTGTCCCCTGAAACTTTCATCCACCCTACCTCCCATCCACCCAAACATAGTCCTTGCAGTGGTCTTGGTAGTACATGAAAGCTATACGCAGCCTGTGTATTTCACATGGTGGCATGGTTGGCCCCTTAATGTTCTGTCTTGGCTTGGTGTTCCACAGTGACTGGCTTTCTCTTCAGATCTCCTCAGTCACAGGGAACAGGATGCAGCTAGCCTCGTCAGTTGTAGCAAAGCTCAGACTCTCTCAGCTTCCATCCCCCTCCCCCCTGGGGGGTGGCTGGCAACCTTAGTTTTTTTATTCATTGGAAATAAAAGGACAAGCTGGATCACTTTAAATACAGCCACAGAGCTAGCTCCTACCCCTTAGTTAGTGATGAACTGTGTACTATGGTGACCCCATACATAAGGTTAGAACAGAACTGAAGAATTCATATCTCCTGATGGTGCTGGAGCTGTCGTAATGTCATGGTGGAAACTGTAACTCATGTTGGTGATGCTGATGTAAATAAATCTGTCCTGCTATAATCAGTAGGCAGAGGCAGGGGATCACAAATTTAAGGACAGCATGGGCCATATAGTGAGACTCTGGGGTTTTTTTTGTTGTTGTTGTTTTGTTTTTGTTTTTGTTTTTGTTTTTCGAGACAGGGTTTCTCTGTATAACCCTGGCTGTCCTGGAACTCACTCTGTAGACCAGGCTGGCTTGAACTCAAGAGACTCTGCCTTCAAGGAACAAAAACAAAACAAAACAAAAAAAAACTAACAATGTTTGCTTGTTTATTTGTTTTGTTTGTTCAGAACAGGGCTCACTATATAGCCCCAAGAGGCCTTTAACTCATAGAGACCTGCCTGCCTTTGCCCTCCCAGCACAGAGATTAAAGGTGTTTGCGACCATGCCTGGCTCAACCATTTAAGTTGCAGTACCCATCATATAAAAATATAACACACACAATTAGGCCCAGTATATAATGTGTAACTGATGAATAATTATGTTACTAACATATATTAACTATACTACAGTTTTTAACATTGTTTTAGTATGTACTCCCATTTATATAGTTACAAAATTACTCTAACACAGTCTCCTACATTGTGTTATTACTGACCTCATATACTTCACATTTGTAGTATCTCCTGATTATATCACAAGACCCCTCAGGTAACTGAGCGAGACCACTTAGGTGTATGGTTTTAGTACATTCTGAGCTGTTCATACAACAGTGAAGTCTTGTTTTCAGAAATTGTCCCCATCATTAGGTGGCACATGTCCTTGCATATGCAAGCTATAGAATACTTAGTTATGGAATATGGCGAAGATGTAGTGTTGTGTGAGGATATCTGAGATTTGAGAAATGCTGATTCTAAATCACTGTTTCTTGGCAAAACCCTCCGGTATTGTACTGGAAAAATATTGTACTGGAAAGCCTCTTTGGTCTGAGTGTCCCTGCCTTACTTGGTTACCCAGCCCTGAGGAGATGTAACTTAGAGGTGGGGCTGATTGGATAAAAGCCACACCTTTGACTATTTTGAGACTTGGTTGCTTGAAGGCAGCAGCAGTGTGGAGAAGAATCAGTAAATGAGCAGGTTTCATCTGTGAGACAGCTTGCAGGGGAGGTTATAGAAACATCAGGGCTGGTGAAGTGCACCTACTCGGCAGGTAAATGTGCTTGCCTCATAACCTGGAAACCAGAGTTGAATCCCTGGGACCCACCTCAGGATGGACGAGCAGTTCGCGTTGGTCATCTGTGGAAGGGTTGGCTGGCTGGAGGGAAGTCATGTGTCACCACCCAGTCCTGGTCTTGTTCTGCTACAGCCACTTGGCTCTGCAGCGTGCACAGCACATTCCCAGAGCAGCCTGGGATTTCAGGTTGGGAGACACCCCTCTTTTCCCCTCCTATTACTGATCCAATAATCTCCTCTGCCCAGGATATTCCTAGTTTCCACCTAAGATTTTGTTGTTGGTTTGGTTTTGGTTTTGTTTTTTTTTTTTT
>JADRCD010125480.1:5506-20952 GCA_019843815.1 Montemys delectorum
AAGGAAGGAAGGAAGGAAGGAAGGAAGGAAGGAAGGAAGGAAGGAAGGAAACTTTGCAGTGATCTAGTGCATTTAAAAACAATCTCATTAGACTGGTCAAAATTCAGAGCACTGACAACACCAAGTACTGTTGGGAACAGAAGCAACAGGAATCAGTGTGGGAGTGGAAAGGGTACAGCCATTTTGGAAGACAGCTGGTCAACTTCTCATAGTACTAAGCAGACTCTAACTGAAGTCCTGGCAATCAACCCCAAAGACCTGAAGACCTATATCCACAGAAAAACCTTCCATGGAGCCAAGTGTGAAGCTCAGAGGAATAGTGCTCACCTAGCACATCATAGGAGGCCCTAGGTTAGATGCCCAGCATGGGACAGAACTAAATAACTGCGTGTGGTTGTTAATAGTAGCTTTAGTCATAATTGTCAGACCGTGGGAGCAAAAGCTATCCAGGGAGCAAATGAAAACACCACAGTCCATCTGGGCAATGGCATACTATTTGGCCCTGAAAAAGAAAATGCACTAACAAGAAAAAAACATGAAGGTGCTTAAACACATGCTACTAATGATATAAACCAGTTTGAAAGGTGCATTGTCTCCAAATACATGATCTCCTGTTACAGACACAATAAAGAGATGAGTGGTGTCCAGGAGGAGAGACAGAGTGCCAATAAGGAAGCGCTAATGGCTTCTAGAGCAATGAGACTACTCTGTATGGTACGAGAATGTAGACACATGCCATTATGTATTTGTTAAAACCTATATAGTACATGGTGCCGGGAGTGAACCCTGTGTGAACAGACAACCATCTGTTGGCATTGGTTCATCAACTGTAACACATGGGCCTTCCGATACAAGATTATATTGTTCCCAAGGGGAAAGGGTGAGGTAAGGGGAGTTGTTGGCACAGCAAATCTCTACACTCCTTCCTGCCATTCAGCTTTGCTGTCAACCTAACCATTATAGATCCATTATAGCTTGGATCTTAAGTCTCCCAGAGGTCCATATGCTAAAGGCTGTCACCAGCAAGTGGCACTGTTGGAAGACACTTAGGAAGTTGGATCCAGTGGGAGGGTGGGAGATCATTACATTTTTAAGTTGAGGTTGCTGCCTGGGACCTGGCCCCTTACCTTCTTTCTATCACTTTGCTTCTGGCTACCATGGGTTTTGCTCTGCTCCACCCATGGCATTTGCTGCCTCACTGAGGCCTACCTACCTAAAGCGAGAGAGGCTGCAACCACGAACCCAAACCTGTGAAGCCAAAATAAAGCCTCCTTCCCTTAGTGGGTCACCTCAGGTATTCTGCCACAGTGACAGAAAGATGTGTCCTGAAAAATTATGTTTATAAAACATTTAGGGAGGGGGAAAGTCATATAGGATCTTTGTCACTTGCTAGAAACATACCTAAGAGAAGACGTCAACATGGACCCAGAAAGTTCTAGGCACAAGTGCTTTTATCACCAGGGCCTCTATAAAAGAGAGCATTCAGGTCCAACTAGTGTGATAATAATCGTAATTGTCACTTACATAGAACTTTAAGGGAATGCACAAGAAGGGACTGGATATGTGAAGGAAGTCCCAGCCTTGTGGAGTCATAACAAGCAAGCGCTCCAGCTCCACGGCACACTCAGGAAGGCTACAAATCACGAGAGGACAGGGTGCAGCTGGAGTATAGCAATGTCGATGACTATATAAAATCTCCACGTGTGATCAGGCAGGAGGACTCTGTGCCCATGGAACACTGTTCTGCTGTGATGGCGTGATTAAGGAGATTTATTTTTATACTAAACTGCCTTTGTCTCCCTCTTTAAAATGCAAATGTAATCATGTTACTTCCCTGCTTAAAATTCTGCAGGGGCGCCCATCTCTCACAACAGCAGCTTTCCTTTCTCCCCACCACCAGAAGCACTTAACAAACAACATATAAGCCCCTTAGTAAGACAAAGACTCCTCAAGTGTGACAGGTGACACCTAGCCAGCCCTATCACCTCATGAAATGCCCAAAGCCTCTTCCTCCTTCCCAGCAACAACACAGAGAGGGGACGTCCCTTTTGAAGCCTCCTTGCTGTAGTTAGAATGGTAAATGTCCCCTGAAGCCAGGCCATTCCAAAGCCCTTGGTAGAACCTTTAAAACAGTGGTTCTCAATTGTGGGTCTCTACTTCTTTGGGGTTGAAAGACCCTTCCACAGGGGTCATATATCAGATATCCTGCATGTCAGATATTTATATCATGATTCATAACTAGCAAAACTACAGCTATGAAGTGGCAACAAAAATAATAATATGGTTGAGCTCACTAAAAACATAAGGAACTGTATTAAAGGGTCGCAGCGTTAGGAAGTTGAGAGCCACTGCTACAAGAGGTTGCTATGTGAGAGGAGTTGGGTCCCTAAAGACTAATGACTCCCTTGAGATACTGAGACCCCAGACTCCTCTCCTATGCTTCCTGCTTGCCTTGAGGTGAACAGCCTTTGTCATTCACTTCTACCATGATTTCCTATGTCACCACATCCTGAAGTGACAGAGCCAATGACCATGGATTAAAACTTCTGAAAGCATGAGCCAAATACATCTTCCCTCCTTTATAAGCCAATGGCCATAGGTATTTTGTTACCGTGATACTAATCCAGCATACTCCCCTAATGCTGTTTGCAGTTCCCACACACAGAAGCTCAAGCAGGGCGATGTAGTCTAGGTGATAACAATGTGTCAGAACAGGCTGGTCGATAGTAACAAATACAGCAGGATAGTTATAGTGTTTGATTGGGAAGACTATACAAGAAATCTCTGCATCTCCAACTTCATCTTATTATAAAGCTAAAACTGCTCTAAAAAATAAAGCTTATTGACATATAATTATTGAAGATAGAGTTTTCCATACAGTATATTCTGATTATGGTTTCCCCCTGCACCCAACTCCCTTGGATCTGGGCACCAACCTGCGCAGATACATACCCTGACTTACATATGATTCTGCAGCTACGGCAAGAGGCTATTATGGCCAACAAGAGCCACTGTTTGAGAAGACATGCCTCTCAGTAAAACTGTCACTGACTGACACACATTCAGACTCAAATTTAGACTTTAACCATTAGTAGCCACATACACTACAGAAGGTCCATCTAGAATATGCAATGTCAACTTTGCAGTATTCATGTGAGTTAGATACTTAGGTCAATGGCAGATAGAGTGACCTCTTAATAAAGATTGGCTATTAATATTGGTGATGGTAGTGACAGAAACTCAGAAAGAGTGTTCATTGTTGTGTGGCTTTGGTCTGGGTGATCCCCAAGGGTCTACTGTGGATAGACTTGATCTGCAGTGAGACATTATTGGGAAATGATGGAACTTTCATGGAAAAAGAAGAAATTGGGGTCCTTAGATCATCGGATCATTTCTCTTCAAAAGGGACCATGGGACTTCAGCCTCTCTCCCTCTGATTTTCTATTTTGCATTGTGAGTTCCTCCTGACATGTATTCCTATTATAAGATACTCAGCACCCTCACCAGAAGGTAAACCAATGGGGTAGCCCAATCTTGGACTTCAAGTTTCTAAACCTTTGTGCTAAATAAACCTTTCTTCTGTATAACTTTTGGAAGTGTTTCATTATAGTAGCATAGTGGCCTGACAGAAAGAGGGACACACTAGACTAGAACTGCATTACAATGTATGAACTTGTTTTGTTTCTCCTTATAGAACCTGAACACTTGCTCAGTGTTCAGTGAACGCTTGTTTGATAAGTGATCAGGAACGTAGGTGGGGAATGGACATAGCTTATCCCAGTCTCAGTTGTAGATGCTAACAAATCTTCTCAGAAAAGCTAAGCCTCTATATACTTTATAGCCTCTGCTTCCCATAGTCACCTTTCTAGTGATTGCACCCGAAGGCCCAGGGTACCACCCCTACCTCCTTAGGATAACTGCCGAACTCAGCCAGCAGGGCAAGGACCCCCAGTTGTAGCAATGTCTCATCGTCGCAATACAGTCTCTCTTCTAAAATGTCTTTCCGAAGCTGCAGGTAAAACTGATGCCTTGTCAGGCTGTGCCTAGCAAAGGAACACAGAGATGAAGACAGCCTGGATGCTGAGAGCCAGGACAGTACCACATGGTCTGAGAAAATGGATACAACCCGGCAGAACCCAGAGACCATAGCCAGAGAGATTAGTGTGTGTTTGCCCACCCACACCATGACTCCTCCTCCTAATGAGAGCTTCTCTATACCAGACATCCAGGAGGATGTAGTTCAAGCTGGTATAAAACTGACATGCAGTTAGGGTAGTATCTCTAGTAAGCAACGGAAAACAGAGATGGTGTGCTCACGCCAATCACCTACCCTAGAACTCCCACCGCGAGCTGTGGAGCGTGCACAGCAGGGACTTACTAAAAAGAGAACTTTGATGTTGAGTGGGCTGTGTTTGAAATACAGGGAGTGATTTCTCTATTATATCAGAATCCCACAGACAGAAATGGACCCTTATATGAAATACATGATCTCCTCAGCCCTGCCTCTGCTCTCCACTATCTACAATGCCAGCCTGGACAGCCATTAAACCCTTAAATGATCCCAGGAATGGGCTGAGGCACTCACCGGAGCAGCCCATAGTGACTGACAAAGAACCTTATCCGCAGAAAGAGTGTTAAAGTGTCCACGGAACCTTTCGGGCGCTGCTCTCTCCAGCCTTCTGGGGCGACTTTGCACAATCTAGTGTCCGTGTCCAAAAAAAAGAATTCTTCACCTGAGATGGAAATAGTTGGGAGGAAGAATCAATAGGGAGTGGTCCACCCCCAGACTCATCTCTTCAGCTCTGCCCAGAGAGGTACAGTGCAAACTGCATTGGTGTAGGAGAACATCCCTCACTGTCTGGTAACAGGAGACTCTTACATGGGCCACAGGAGCTAAGAGAAGGAGGCAAGAGAAAATGACCAGACAGACACAATTACAGCCAGCCCACCATATGCACAGCCTTTGAGCCTGCAGATTCAACTAACTGCATATTGAAGTATTTATTTTACATATACCAAATACATACAGACATTTTCTATCATTGTCCCCTATACTATTGTACTGGCTGGTTTTGTGTGTCAACTTGACACAGGCTGGAGTTATCACAGAGAAGGGAGCTTCAGTTGGGGAAATGCCTCCATGAAATCCAGCTGTGGGGCATTTTCTCAATTAGTGATCAAAGGGGTGATGCCATCCCTGAGCTGGAAGTCTTGGGTTCTATAAGAGAGCAGGCTGAGCAAGCCAGGAGAAGCAAGCCAGTAAGGAACATCCCTCCATGGCCTCTGCATCAGCTCCTGCTTCCTGACCTGCTTGAGTTCCAGTCCTGACTTCCTCTGGTGATCAACAGCCATGTGGAAGTGTAAGCCAAATAAACCCTTTTCTCCCCAACTTGCTTCATGGTCATGATGTTTGTGCAGGAATAGAAACCCTGATTAAGACAACTATGTAGTATGACACACCTTGAATTGGGCATTCTGAGTGCTCTAGAGACACAGGAGAGTGTGCTCAACACATGCACACACCACCTCATTTTATTTACGAACTTCTGTGGGTTTGGGGGTCTGCTGGAGTCCTGGAATCCATTTCCTGTGGATGCTGAGTGGTGACTGTATTTATGACAAAGAGCTGCCATGTAGCATTTGGTTCCCAGATGTCATCTTATGACAAATAAATGGAGTATGAAGTCCCTGTCACATGCCAGGGCTTTCTGCATCAACTGAACCAACTTGCACCTCCCAGGAACTGACACATTGCCTACTAAATGTTTGCATACTCCTCCCTCTCCCTCTTGGCCCCTTCCCTCGTGTGAATGTGTGTGTGTGTGTGTGTGTGTGTGTGTGTGTGTGTGTGTGTGTATCCTTCCCTCCCTTTATCATTCTCTTTCTCTCTGCCATGTAAGGATTCAATGAGATTTCCTCTGGGAAATAGAAAGCAGATCCCTATGAAAAATGAAATCAGCTGGCACTTTCATCTTAGACCTCAAGATCCCAGTTTCAAGGGGAAAAGGTTCCTGTTTATGATGTGCAGGCATGGCACTTTGCTGTGACAGTCCAAGGTGACCAAGGCAGAGATAAGAACAATATCATGTGCAAGCTCAGGTCTTCAGGTCCTGCAGAGTTAATCCTCCAGCCCATCTAGATTGAAGCCTAGATCAGCCAGAACCACTGAATACCGTCTATCCTTCTGCTCCTTTAAAAGCTGTTCTCAACCAAACTGGGCAACATAGCCCACTCCTGGATTCCTGCAGGTCTACCCGTGCCTGACCCTCCATAGAGCCCAAGCTGTCTGATCCTCTGCTCCACCCTCCACCCCCAGGGTGTAGCAGTGTCCTGTCTAGGATAGGACTCCCACCACGGTTTGAAGGTAGGGCTTTTAAATTAGAAGCCAGACTTTTCTGCCTGGGCAGTATGTGTGGAGAGATAGGTTGATGTCCAGGTACCCCTAACAACCATCATCCAGCCCTCTGTCCTCATTGTGGATAGCCATCACCCCACCACCTCAGCCCTCCACCCTTGCTGCAGAATTTGATTCCCCACACCACGTTAGCTTTCCTTTAAGTTGGATCTTCTCCAAGGGTAAATGAGTTGTCAGTACAGTCTTTCAGCAATCCCTCCCAAAATGGTCTCTATGCAGATCTGTGATCTTCCCCAGGAAGCCCCTCCCTAAGCAGCTCCAGAAGCCCAGGAATAATCCCCATAAGAAGGGTTTATAATCACCTCCCTGACTGGAGGGTAAAGGGTGTATTCACCTAGATTTGAGTTATCTGCTCGTTTCATATCTTGAGTATGCATGTGCCTGTGGAGGCCAGAGAACAATCTCTAATGTCATTACTTGAATATCATCCAGCATTTTTATTGAGGTAGAACTCCCCAGGTAGGTTTGATTGGCAGGCCAGCAAGCCCCAGGGATCTGCCTATCTCTGCCTCCCTAGCACTGGGATTACAATGACAAACCATCATGCTTAGATTTTTGGCACATGAGTCCTGACAATCAAACTCAAGTCAGGCACATTACCGACCAACTGAGCCATCACTCACACCCTGGTTTCCACTTACATTATACATTTCAAATCAATAAAACACAGTATTTTCTGTAAGCTGTCCAGTCAATATAGCTCTCACCCCTCATCACTGAAGCTTCTTTCACAGAAAACAGAGCCCATTACAGAAAACCTCTACTGGCCAAATACAGAGAACACCTCACTATGGGCACCCAACTCCTGTTGCTATGACTACAACCTAACCCAGGAACAAAGGGGGAGGGGGAGTAGAAAGATTGTAAAAGCTAGAAGACCAGGAAGTCTGCTGCGAGATTATGGTTTTCAGATATGACAGGAAAGCTATACCTGTGAAATCCCAACAACATAGCTGCCTGAACAAGGTCTGAATGGTAACAATGCCAACTGGTATCAGTGTGGATGCGGGGCCATCTCAGGAATCTCTAACCCTAGATGAAAAGCTACAGGCAACTAGTGACTGTTGAGAGAAAGGAAGAATTAGTTTTCTCCAGAGGTGAGCTCTCTGATTAGTTATCCAATACTAAACATCATCTCTGGAAATGTATACATACAAGCATCACTAAACACTAAACAGACTCAACAGGTTGCATACGGGCACACAATGCAAGTACACATAACAATAATAATACATAAGAGGCTGTGAATTTAAAAATATGGCTGGGGTTGAAGGGGAGAGTGGGAAGGGAGAACTGATGTTGTAACTATATTTTAATTAAAATGTTTTCAAAAGTAAAGTTACTATTCAAAGTTACTTTGAATAGTTCCTGGCATATAGCAGGCACTTAAGAAGAATAAAATGCTTCCTAAAAACGCTTTCCTTTGTTCGTTGAAAAGTTTAAACTTCATTGGTCATGACCTATATAACAGCACAAATTGGCTGTCCTTTCTGTTTGAAAGTGGGGTTCTTATGAAAAGGGTCTGATGAAAACCCTGTGGAGACAAGGATGCTGCCACCAAGCACACTGTGCCTCACTAAGAGCCCACAAGCAAATAGACCACTCATGAGAGGAAAGACCTGGAAAGAAATACGCAAACCATTCTCTCAGGAAAGAGACTTGGGATGTTTGGGACCAACATGCAAAATGCCAGCAGCACCCCAGGTGGTTTAGAAATGTTTTTAATGTTTGCCTGTCTGCCTTTGGAGCATGGTGACTCACCAGCCCTGATCAGCCACCACCCCACGACCTACCGTCACGTTTTCATCACAGTACTCACTTGATGCTTCTCACACAGGTACCCAAAGCACCCCCTATGCTAACCTATGTCAAGGTAAGTAAAGTAAGATGTCCCAGGACCAAGTAGCTTTTCAGAAGGAACTCATGTACCTGGTTTCCCAGAAGTTCAGGTCACTAGTGTGACTAGGAACCACCTACCTTTCACATAAGCCAAGCCAAAGTAGGTGGTCTCCATAAGGTTGGCAAAGGACATGACAGCATTGAAGACAGCTCCTGCCGTGGACTCCATGTCACACTTCACCTCCAGGCACTGTCCGTTCAGCAAGACCACACAGAGGTCTCTGAGAGCCAAGTAGGATTTCCCTTTTTTGGTCTGAAGACAATAACAGTGCTGTGCACATTCCATGAAATGCCTCATTTAAGTGTCTAACTGTCTATGAGATGAGAGTAATTTTTCTCCCTATTAGCAGATAAAAACTCAAGGCTTAGAGACAGTGAGGGATTTTTCCAGGGTTGCAGTTGGTTATAGCAGATCTGACCCAAGTCTGGGCTCTCTGAGGAAATCTCTGAGGTTGGCAGTGTGGAATAAGACTGATCCTATCTTTCCCTGGCTTGTCTTCAGACTCATCTGAGTCATGGACCCCTGATTGAGCCAGCAAAGGCTTTCCTGGTGCTCTTCTGCATTGCTCTGAGCTACAGAGAATGTGGGAAGATGTCAGCATGGGGTGACATAGGAACCTGGGAAAAGAAAGACACCATCCCAGCCTTCCCATAGCCCAGCCTCCAGAAGGCCTAAGAGCCAAAAGGCAGCATTGCCAGACAAGCCTGGCCAGACAGGCATCTTCGCTCTAGGAGTATGGAAAATGGGAAGGTCATCAACCCAAATGCTCAACATTAGCTGAAAACCTCTTGGCCCAAGGCTGGACATGAGCCATGAGAGCATGTACTAGGCTGAGCTGGGTAGCACGCCCGAAGGACGCTCTCCGTCTGTCAGACCCTTTCTCTACAGTCTCCCATGCCCCTCTCCTTCTATTCGTATCATCTCAGAGTCACTTCCCTGAGTAAAGGAGCATTTTTTTTTCTTCATCCTTACCTATCATCTTCTACCCTCTCCATCTTCTTGGTTTTTTGTTTTGTTTTGTTTTTTGTTTTTTGTTTTTGTTTTCTGCATAAATTGCTACCTGGCATGCATTTTCTCTTATCACTTTTCCTTCTCCCAGACTGTAGGCTTCGCATGGAAAGGACTTTGTTTGCCACAGCATACAGGGCAGGGCCTTGGAAGAGTACCAGCCATAAGGAGATGCTCCATGGCATCTGTGCTGAATGAGATGAAAGCTGAACTGGGAGTGAGGGTGAGAAAGACAGAAAGCCACAAGGAGCTTCTTGCCTGGAGGAGAATGAAAGGCCGGAGTAGGGTGGCCATGCCATGCCTGGAAGATGTCTGGAGGGACAGGACAGATGCAGGAACATGGCATGGATGGAAAGGAGAACACTATTTACACAGTTTTGAAAAGGTGGCATGAGCAGAAATGGAAGGAAGAGAAGCAGAGAGACCAGAAGGTTCATAGAGGTGGCACAGAAAGACTACCAAGATGTCCTCAAAATAGATCCCATTTAAAACACAGCAGGCCTTGAGTTTGTTCGGCTTGTGGATTCTTTCCCATCCCACCCAGTCTAATCAGTAGTTACCACAATGGATCCAGGCAAATGTAGGGTCACCGGGGCCTCTCCAGCCAACTGGATGAACTCTGGTCTGGAGAACTGAGAAAAACAATTTAGAATAGTCAAAGGTGGAAGAAAATGGTTCTAGGCTTGGAGCTCATCTCTCTGTGCCTTCTACAGCCCTCTACCTCCCATTGACATCCACCCCCAAGGAAACAGGTCCCAGCAAGACAGTGGTGACATTGGCAGAGACCTCCACTGTCCATCTCAACAGAGGCCAAAGAGTGAGGTGGAGAAGACTGACAGCATGCTGACTCTCCTGAATGCTTCATTAGGAGCTACTACATAGCCAATGAGGCAGAGAGGGAGGACTGAATGGTACCTAGCTTCGAGTGGCTAGGTTCAAGTTTCTGTCGGTTCAGGTCTATGAACCCCATCCCAGGGACCCTGGGTCCTGAGGCCCCTGTATCTGCCCTCTGTTACAGGTCCCAGCTAGGACCGTTCTTCACAGTGTCCTCCAGCTCCAGCCAGCCCCCTTTGCTCACCTTTCCCTTTCTTTGCAGAAAATTCCTTGGAGAAGATGTTGCTGGCTGAGAGCTTTCTGCTTCTGCCAAGAGCATAGAGCCTGAGCCACACCGCGGACCCTCCTCACAGTCACAGGGACCCGTACCTGCAAATGTGCTGGCCAAGGGTGAGGATGGGTGACACACTTGGTGATGTATCCATTCTGCGACAGACTCTGCTGCTACCTCATGTTATATCCCATATCATGAGAGATTACACAGCCTCTTCTGTTGGTGAAGCTGAGACCCTCAAAAGGTAAGGCTACACAGCCATAGGGCAGGGAAATACAACCACATCTACTCATCCCCTACCCCAGGATTCTGCCTCTGTGCCCACCATCACCACAAGGTCCCAATAATCCCTAAATAGATAATGGCTATGACCTTGATTTGAAAACTTTAGACATTTAAACTGTTTTGATGATAAACAGTCGTGTACCACCTTCTGGTGCTTTGGTCAACAGCAGACCAACCGTGTATGCAACAGGGGTCCTATGATACAGTGGAGCCAGAAAACTCTTACCAGCCAGAGGGGCTGAATCCATCACAGAGTGAACAGTATGTTATGTACTTGTGGGGATACTGAGGTAACAAACCTGCTCCCAGCTCCACCTGGGAGTGAAGCTTACCAGGTTTTCAGCTGGTCCCAGAAGGAGCCAGAGAAGCTGGGAGAAGTGGCTGGACCCCACTGAAATCACCAACCCATAGATATGAGCTCTGAGTAGTTGTTGCCTGTAGCCATTGTTCTTTGTGGTTGTTTGCTATATGTAACAGGCAGGACGTGCCTAGGGACCATCACTAAACCACCAAGGCTCATGTTGTTCCATTTCTGAGCCTGAATGGGATCCCCAGAAGATATGGGATCCCTGACAATACAGTTGCCAGTAGGCCCCATATGCCTTGGCTTCTTACTAATGTCATTTTCTTTTTTTCTTTCTTTCTTTTTTTTTTTTTTCAACATGTAAGTTTTCCTCAAAGAGCCCAAATTGTACTTGTGATCAGGGTCTTGTTTCTGGAGCTAGGAAACTGAGGCCTCACTCATCAGCCTGCTGCACGGTTCACTTCTCAGATACATAGATGCCATCCAAAAACTTTCTGATATCCTTGTTTTTAATCATTGTAGCTTGCTGAATAAGAGCCACTGAATTTGAAACAAGTTCAATATCATCTCCTTCAAGGATTAATTCATCCTTCTGAGCTTGAGAGTCAGAACGATCAACACCTGTCCTCATCTGCACCCTCCGGATGTATTTCTCACCCAAGAAATTTCAGATTTGAACCAAAGACCCAAGTGAGCATACACTGACCTCATCTTGTTTTTCGGTTTTTTGGTTTTTTGGTTTTTTGGTTTTTTGGGGTTTTTTTTTTGTTTTTTTTTGTTTGTTTGTTTTTGTTTTTTTTTTTTTTGTTTTTTTTTTTTTTTTTTTCGAGACAGGGTTTCTCTGTGTAGCCCTGGCTGTCCTGGAACTCACTCTGTAGACCAGGCTGGCCTTGAACTCAGAAATCTGCCTGCCTCTGCCTCCCAAGTGCTGGGATTAAAGGCATGCGCTACCATCGCCTGGCTTTTTTTGTTTTTTGTTTTCTTATGACCTCATCTTGTAACAGAAGCCCCCATAACACCCTTGATCATGCTCTGAACATGACTGCAGATGGTTCTGACAGTGGTTAGTTCCTTTCTGTTACCCCATCATTTGTCAACCTGGAGCCTTTTCTTTGTCTTTCCAAGAACACTCAGCTCTACCTTGATATGATTGAAGTCCCTCGGCAGAGTTGCCCTGGGACCCTCCCCAATGACTGTGCGCCCCATCAGAGTGATGTCGACATTTTCTGGAATGTCGACAGTCTGATTGCTGAGAATGGTCTTCATTCTCACCCCCAACCGAGACCACAGAGCTCAGTAGGACTCACTTGTTAACAAAGCTGTTGTGACTATGAGCTGTGGTACTCCAGCATCGCTCCAGGGAACTCTGCGTCTCTGTGCTTCTCTCTGAAACTAACCAGACAGCACGATGGGTAGGGGTGGTGCAAGCAAGCAGCCTGGCTCTACAGGATAAGCAGCCCAGAGCGTAGATACCAGCACAAGTGATCAGCTGTGTGCCCTTGGTGAAACTACTAAGTGGCTCTGAGTCTGTGTTCTCAGACTACAAACGGAAATGAGAGAAGGAATGGGGCCGGGGAGGGGGTGGCACAAGAAGAATGAGGGGGGGGGAGGAGTGTAAGCCTAATGACAAAAAGCCAAGTAGCTCCTTGATTTAAGAACAATGAGCAATTAAGTTTAAATAAAAATAAACAAAATTAGGATTGGTGGCGCACACCTGCAGTGTCCACACTTAGAGGCTGAGGCAGGAAGATTACGAGTCCAAGGCTAGCTTATGAGATACTGTTTTAAAATAAGTAAATAGAGTACAGTAGTTAACACTGATCAGCTTGACAAGATCTCGAATCCAACCTCTGAGCGTGTCTTGAGAGACTTCTTAGATTGGTTTAATTGAGATGGGACTATCCACCCTAACTAGGAATCTCACCAGTCTATGGGATGGGTTCCCAAACTGAATGAAAAGAAGCAAGTGAGCCGAACACTACTAGTATTCATTTCTCTCTACTTCCTGATGCAATGTGACCAGCAGCTGCCTGTCACTCCTGCCACACGACATTGCGGACTGTACCCTCAAACTGTGAGCCAAACCAAAGCCTGCCCCCTTGGGATGCTTGTGTCTGCTTGTATCTCATAGCAATAAGAAAAGTAACACCCGTCTAACTCAGGGTCAGATATCTGGAAAGCAGGGAAAGGCATGTTTAAAGGGTATTGTAAAAAGCCACTCTTTCAGCGTACCTAAAGTTATAACAACAGCAACAACAACAAAAACTTTTATGAGGTATTTGCTTGTCAGTCCACTTAGCAGGTAATTTTTAAGCCCTTCGCTGTTTGTGGACTGGAGAGATGGCTCAATGGTTAAGAGCACTGGCTGTTCTTCTGGATGCCCTGGGTTCAGTTCCCAGCACCCACATGGTGATTCATAACCATCTGTAACTCCAGTTCCAGGGGATCTGATGCCCTATTCTGGCCTCCGCAGGCACCAAGCATGCACATGGCACAGACACACATGCAGACAAGATATTCATACATTAAAATAAAAGCTTTTTCTTGCTCTTTTGGGGGGCAGGGGGTTCGAGACAGGGTTTCTCTGTATAGCCCTGGCACTCACTCTGTAGACCAGGCTGGCCTCAAACTCAGAAATCTGCCTGCCTCTGCCTCCCAAGTGCTGGGATTAAAGGCGTGTGCCACCACTGCCTGGCTTTTTCTTGCTTTTCTAACTTGTTCTCAACAATTTGAACAACTAGGCTTCAGTTTAAAGAGCTAATATTCCATGTAATTGACTCTATTCAACTATTAAAACTTTGTTGGACACAGTGATTCTAGACCCAGGCCTGAGGCATTTCCTGGAAAAGTGGCTTTGTGTGGGAGCTCTCTGTGTATGTAGCAGGGATATCCACAAGCTCGGGGCAGGAGACAACAGAACGGTCCCCTCTGTCCAAACAGGAACACTGGGGGCCTTTACTCACCTCTCCGAGGCTGCAAAGCATCAGAGGCCGGAGCTCCGGGGCTCTTGCTGACAGCCTGATGCAGCCTGCTCCTGAGAAAACAGCTTCTGCTCTGCTGCTCACAGGCGGTTTCCTCTACAACTCTCCTCTCCACCTGAGGGAGGAGCGAGGCAACCTCAAATCAGGGAGAAGTCAGCAGGCTGCATTTATACCGACATACGCATGCTCCCTGGCAGGTTAACTAAGTCCTTACAGAGTCTGCTAGACAAGTGCTCTAAGGCTGAGACCCTGATTTTTTTTTTATTTAATTTAGTTTTCTTGTAGTTAAATGTTGACTGATTTAAATTCCAATAGTCACACACAGCTGGTGGCTGCCCAACGGGAAAGATGGGTTCTACAACTGACCTCAGAGATGGTACCCAGCACCAAGCCCACCAGCCGACTGATATGGAGACTGGCAGGGGCTGGGTACACAGCCACCTCTTCCTGATGAATCCGGCAGGCTTCCAGAACTGCCTGCAGTGGCCGCCGTCTTCGTGGCTGGTCTTCACACATGGCCAGCAGGAGGGAGTGTACCGGCTCTTGAAGCTGCAGGGGCTGCAGAGCACACACGGGTAAGAAGTGTGGCCGTGGCTATGGCCACGAGGAGCGGCTGCTGTAGGGTACCGAAGCCTACATGCCCTGGAGACTCCAGGAAACACATTCCTCACAACTAGAACAAGTTTGCTTCTTCTGGAACAGACATCTGATTTGTCATGAGTCTGAACCATGGTTTCTACATCCAGAGTACACAGTGCTGCTCTCTAATCTTAGCTTTTCTGCTCAAATGCAAGCTTGGCAGATTGAAAGCCTGTGCTGGACACCATGGACCTTGACCTGAGCCAAGTGCTTGGCCGTACCAGTAGTCAGCAACACATGCATAGTGCATACACACACACACACACACACACACACACACACACACACACACACACCATTGACCTGGGAGCCTACTGCTTCCTATGGTTATTTGGTTATCTCACGACAACTTCCCCCTGGAACACAAGTACACGGGAAGCAGACCTTTAAGTTAAAGTGGCTTGCACAAAGTCAGCAACAGCAAAAGGGCTCAGTCATGGTCACCATTGCTAGAACTCTATGCCACACACACACTGGGCCAAAGAAAAAATAGTCTTGTACAAGTAATTCCCTTCCTGCTCTCAGGCAGCCTGGGTGGTGCCTGTCTTCACAGCAAGCAGGCTACTGTGTCAAGTTTGTACACAGCTCGCTAGAGCCCACTGTGCCCAGCATAGCTGCTTCAGGAAGCACAGAATTCCACAAGTATACAGGTAAAAACCTGACCCTTAAGCAACAGCAAGGGTTTAGGGTCAAGGTAGAAAGACTTTTCAAGTGGCATATTTATAAAGGCAGAGGGGTGCAGAAGAGCTGGTATGTGTGTATGTGTGTGTGTGTGTGTGTGTGTGTGTGTGTGTGTGTGTGTGTGT